>SEYY01018460.1:107500-122500 GCA_009176605.1 Armadillidium nasatum | reverse complement strand
TCCTAGCTTTACTAAGTGTTCATGAGCCATACTTTTAGAAACTTCCAACTTCTCTGGAAGTTCTCTAGTCGTGATATTTGATTTTTCTTCGATTTTTTCTTCAAAACATCTTCATCCAATTTTGAAGGACTTCCACTGCGACTGTCATCTTCCATAGTGAAGTTTCCAGCTTTAAATTATGCAAACCACATCCGAACGGTCGATTCACCTACAGCATCATCATCATAAACTTCACAAATGATTTTGCAGGTCTTTGCAGTATTTCCACCATTAAAAAAAAGCATTACATGGCGAAGCGAATACAAGATTTTTGGTTATCCATTTGAAATGTCAATAAAGAGTAACAAGAGTGAAAGATAAATCAATATTTAGTCTGGAACAAAGCTGAGATGCATCAACACTACACACAACGCTAAAATTACCTGTGTACATTGAAGCTATAACCGGGCATCCATATATATATATATATATATATATATATATATATATATATATATATATATATATATATATATATATATATATATATATATATATATATATATATATATATATATATATATATATATATATATATTCGGATATGGCTTACTTCCTCAACAGGACAAATCGGGTTAAGTATACAAAAAAATCTCTATCACTCCACAAAAAAGAAATAAATAAATAAATAGTGTAAATAAATTACGCGTAAATGACGTAAATTCATTAAAAAAAAATTTAAAAATAAAAATTTTATTTAAAAAAAAAAAAAAAACTCCCGGATTTCGAAAAGAATAAAAATAATTAAATATTTTGAAATGAGTTGGGCCTCTATTTTTGGAGAGAAAATTTCAAAGAAAACGATTTTCTAACGAGTAACAATTGTAAAAACAAAATTTTTTTAATTCCTTTAACTTTTATAGTTAGAACTTTAGCACTATTTTCCTTATAATTAAACTTGTCTCTAAAATTTAAATTTAAGTTTATTAATAAATTATAATAAAAGAAAAAAAAATTATTTCAGCAGAAAAATGATCAGACTTTACTTACTGAAATTTAAATTATTTGATTTAGTTAGTCTAGTTAATAAGAAAATCCATAAACAAAATTATTATTATTATAAATATTCATTCATTCTAACATTCAGCAAATTATTTTTACTTCATGTTTTAAAGACATAACCTAATTTACGATATCCCATAATTAAAATCTAAAATTATATGACAAAAATATTAATGGTTAATTGACCGGTAAAAATGATTAGTATTATAACACACAAATTTAAATATATGTTAATATAAATATACAGTATGTACTAACGTATATACAGTAGGTCAGATAGATAGGGAAATTCGTAGACAAAACGGGATAAGCCCCTTTTGCATTTGAGTTTAAATTCAAACTTCAACGACTATTTTCTAATGAAGTTCGTGTCCTAGAAAGTTGCCTATTTAAAACATCTAAGTTACCACGTCGTTAATTAAACAATTTTTTGAACAATTATAGTTTTTTCTGTAAAACTTTTAAGAAAATAAAGACAAATATAAAAATATATGATCATCAAAATAACCCTTTTGTTATTTACGAAGCCATTTTATATTTATTTTACTGTTTTTGCTGAAATAATACGGATTCTTGATTGTCCTAAATTTATAACATTGATCTAAATTACTGTTATATTTTTATTATGTATATGTTAAAATATATAAATTTACAACTTACTAATTTCTAATTATAAAGATTCATAGATACTTATGTTAAATATTTGGGTCTAATCTGGAGAAAGAAAAAATAATGGGAAGTCGAGTTACACGGAACATCAAAAAAGATAGTTCTCAAACCACTCAAGAATTTAGAAAAGTTTTCGCTGTAATGGGAAAAATATAAAAATAATGCAACAGTAAAAAAAAAAAAAATAGGCTTTAAGAGAATGAAAAGTGTCATTGTGAAAAGGTGAGTTGATGAGGTAATAAGTTTTCAAATTCACACTCTTCATGATCATGGAATTAATGGAAAAATCTTTTAGGAGTAAGGCCTGATACAACTACTTTCTGTAAAGGCTCTAGAGCAGCGGTTCCCAACCTTTTTTTCCTTCCGTACCCCTTCATAATTTTTTTATTTACGAGACCTTCGTACACACACAAATCCAATATAGTATATATATATATATATATATATATATATATATATATATATATATATATATATATATATATATATATATATATTATATATATATATATATATATATATATATATATATATATATATATATATAGAACAATATTTAATTTCGTATTTGATATTCTATATCTATATTCTATTAATTTTTTTCTTTTGCATTTTTTTTAATTATATTTTTTTTGTGTACCCCCAATATAGGCGTATAGATAATTATAATAGCTAATGCAAAAAATGTGAATTGATGAGAAGTCATATATATATATATATATATATATATATATATATATATATATATATATATATATATATATATATATATATATATATATATATATATATATATATATATATATATATATATATATATATATATATATATATATATATACTCTTCATGAAATGTTGCGTAAATAGAACAGCCTTCTAGAAGCAAAATCTAAAACCAATTGGGATAGCGTGTAGACGTTCTCTAGATACTTTAGAGTTCTTAGCCTCTTAAAAAAAATTTTCAAGTGAGAAAACAATATGATTTTTCAAGAGATTGCTAGAGAAGAAACTTCCTTTATGCGGGAAAACTACTACATATAACTGTTTTAAACAAATCTTTTTGCTTCGACTTTAAAACCTGGAATTGGTAAGATGCAAAACTTTTCCCTTTTCAATTATTTTTCATCATTTTTAGAGAGTTACTTGCCTCTCTAGTGCTAAGAAATACCAAATACAGGCTTGCTCTTATGCCTAGTCTTTTTTTCTTTCCCTGCAATATCGGCGACTTTTATTTTTTCTAGCACGCCACTTTTTTTGTTTAACACTACCTCACTTTCTCTAGAATTCATCTCTTGTTCTTAACTGAAAAGCAAACCCTACTCTGCTCCTCCTACTGTTCTTATCCCCAATTTAGTTTCAAAAGTGAGCATTCGAGTGAGTGCATACGAGTGCTCAACGCTTTGCCTGCAAACACCTTACAAAATTGGAGTCTTCTCAATTTTCTTCCTTACGATATCAACTCTCTTGCCAACCTATAATCAAATAAGTCTAAACTGTTTTATTCTTCTCCCAAATCTACTGGCTATCCAAAATTCTACAAATTTTTCTACATCGACTCCAAACTGAACGCTTTATTGTTATTCTTATTACACCCTATTTTATTTATGTTTCCATTTCATATTTTTTTTATTTGTTTTGTACCTCGATAAGATAAATAAACTACTAATCAACTTTCCTCCCCCCCCCCCGCTTCTGAATCATCTACAGCGTTGAAGATGATTTGAAACAAAGTTTTGAAGATTAGGTTGGTTTATATGGTCGAAATTAATCTCATTTTCCTTAAGAGCCTCATTTGTCTTTTTGTTGTTATTGTTGTTGTTGTTGCTGCTGTTTTCGGGAGAAGAAAATGATGAAATGAAAGTTGGCGTAATTGAAGCATTTCTTAATAATAATAAAAATAATTCTACTACTACTACTACTAATAATAATAATATAGCTCTAATACAAATACTGTTACTTGTACTTCTAGTATTACTACTTTACGAAATAATAATAATATATAATAATAATAATAATAATAATAATAATAATAATAATAATAATAATAATAATAATAATAATAATAATTTTTATGGAAGAAGGAATAAAATTTATTATCATTTTATATCTATAGATGTTTTGGCAATATTTTCTTACATTAAACTTTTTTTTCTTCAATCCTGTGCAATATTTTTTTCATGTTTGTTTTTTTATGTGTGTGTGTGTGTGTGTGTGTGTGTGTGTGTGTGTGTGTGTGTGTGTGTGTGTGTGTGTGTGTGTGTGTACGTGCGTGCGTGCTTTTTTTGTTGATTTAGGAGATTTTCCTCCGACACAGATGTTATTTTTATCCAGAATTACTTTTATATTGGTTTTCTTTCTTTCTTTTTTTTATTTATATTTATTATTTAATTATAATTTATTAGTTTATTAATTTATTTATTCACTTATTTATTAATTTTTTAATTTATTTATTTACTTTTATATTCTATTTTTTTTTTTTTTTTTTTTTTTTTTTTTTTTTTTTTTTTTTTTTTTTTTTTTTTTTTTTTTTTTATTTAAATTATTTATGTATTTAATTAGATTATTTATTTTAAATGATTTATTTATTCATTTTTATTTAATTAAAATCATTACAAAATAGACGAGTTGTTTTATTTCCTGTAATTAACTTTTTTCCTTTTAAATAAAATTCCACACCTCACGAGCATTGCCCCATCCGATCATGGAAACTTTCTAGGCAGCTTTTTCCTAGGATCCGCATAATGGATCGAACCAACACCTTGAAGGAACGCGAGGTAATCACTCTACCATTATGCCACGGTAGGCAATTAGGCCTATTTTTATAAAATAAAAGATTCCAGATTTACTAGAATGATTTTTGAGAAATTATTTGCGTTAAAATGGTCTAAAAAAAGTAACAGACCTTGTCTGCTATACAATACCAAATTAATTCAACCACAGACTTTGATATACAAAACCAAATCAATTCGCCCATAGACCTTGTCTGTTATACAACATCAAATCAATTCCACCATAGTCCTTGTCTGTTATACAACACCAAATCAATTCGCCCATAGACCTTGTCTGTTATACAACACCAAATCAATTCGTCCATAGACCTTGTCTGTTATACAACACCAAATCAATTCACCCACAGACCTTGTCTGTTATACAACACCAAATCAATTCACCCACAGACCTTGTCTGTTATACAACACCAAATCAATTCGCCCATAGACTTAGTCTGTTATTCAACACCAAATCAATTTGCCCATAGACTTAGTCTGTTATTCAACACCAAATCAATTTGCCCATAGACCTTTGTCTATTATACAACACCAAATCAATTCGCTCATAGACCTTGTCTGTTATACAACACCAAATCAATTCACCCACAGACCTTGTGTGTTATACAACACCAAATCAATTCACCCACAGACCTTGTGTGTTATACAACACCAAATCTATTCCCCCATAGATCTTGTCTGTCATATAACACGAAATCAATTCGCCTTTATTTCATTTGTCCTTTAAAGGACAAAGTATTAGGATATACTTTTAAAGATTACAACGATATATCAATTATATTTCATCATCACTCACGGGTCGGAGGGTACAGATATCAGGAGGCAGAGCCTTTCGTAGAAATATTCCTCTACCATACATGTACTCTTCGTCTTTTAAATCCGACAAATACCGAGATAAATTCTTAAGATTAAAAACTGTAACACACTTCCTTTTTCCAGTTCCTCTGCTTCCATGAACCGAATTAAAGTTCTTTAATCAGATTTCGGAAATTGCTTCCCCTTCTAACAACTATTGGCGATTGTATTGAAGTCTCTGGTTTTTTTTTTTAATACCAGAGGTTTAAAAAAATGTTCAAGCATCAGTACATCCATGTCGTAATGTAGTCTTTAAACATGTCTCTGAGATGGAGTAAAGTATGTAATGAGTGTGTATGAATGTGTATGTGTGTGCTGTCATGGGTGTTTGTGTTTGTGTGTGCGCGCACATATATATATTGCTTCCATCTCAATGATTCCCTTAATTCTATTAAAATTTAATTAAACTGTGATTTGACTTCAGAATGTTAATTCTCAATTTCCCTTTAGCCCTCCGTCCCCAACCCCCCTCCCCCACCCTCTTCAAAAAAAAAAAAATTTTTTTTTGAAAGAATAAAATTTGACTGAAGTGGTTTTCTCCATATAGGATATCGACATTTTTGAGTTTGAGTTAATGAATGAATGAATGTACGAAGGATTGAAAGAACGAAAGAAATAATAAATGAACGAATTAATAAACAAACGAATGAACGAACAAAACGAATGAATGAACTTATGAACAAATGAATAAATAAACGAACGAAGGATTGAAAGAACGAAAGAAAGAATAAATGAACGAATTAAAAAACAAATGAATGAACGAACAAAACGAATGAACGAACGTATAAACAAATGAATAAATAAACGAACGAATGATTGAAAGAGTGAAAGAAAAAATTAGTGAACGAATGAATAAACAAACGAATGAAAGAGTCAAATAAATGAACGAACAAAACTAATGAACGAACATATGAACAAATGAATGAATAAACGAACGAATGAAGAAAATATGAATGAAGGGGCAAATAAATGAACGAACGAAAAAAATGAATGAAGGAACGAATGAACGAACGAACGAACGAAATGAATGAAAGAACGATCTAATAAAGGGACGAACAAATTAGAGTAGGCAAATAGTGTCATTGAATAAAAAAATACAAATAAAAGAAAATCGAAATTTTTGAAGGTGTGAACGTAGTTGTAAAGTGCTGTGGTGCCGGATTACGACTGAAGTCATTATTTTATTTAAATGGGGACCAAGTGTGTGAGTGTGTGTGTATTTGACGGGGGGGGGGAGAGGGGGATTCACTAAGGCTGAAGTGAGAACCAAAATTAAGAGTTTGATTCTTTGAAAACGTTGAAAGCAAAATCAATATGGGTCGAGCCCTTTTCTAGTTTGGGGCAAAAATAATCTTTAAATAATAATGTTTTTTTTTTTTTTTGAGTCATTTTATATTATATACAATACGTAACTAACCAATCCCGCTTGCCCTTCCCTTCTCCTAACTACTCGAAAATACGCCATAAAAATTTTTAATTACTAAAAAATTTTCTTGCAAGGTAGATTCTCTTACCTATTTAAGCAGCAGTTGTAAATACAAGGTTAGGTTTTGTGGGATATTTAAGCAGCACAAACCCAGAAATAATCATTAATTGAATTAATTAATATAATATATATATATATATATATATATATATATATATATATATATATATATATATATATATATATATATATATATATATATATATATATATATATATATATATATATATAGTATATATATATATATATATATATATATATATATATATATATATATATATATATATATATATATATATATATATATATATATATATATATATATATATAATTGTATAAAAAAAAAAAAAAAAAAAAAATATTTTAAAATATATATTTATTTATTTCTTATTTTTTAAAATACGAATTATTTAATGGAGGGAAACATACTCATTACGTTAATTGCATAGAATATATATTTCTTGTTAATTGCACAGAATATATATTTCTTGGCAATTACATAGAATACATTTTTCTTGGAAATTACACAGAATATATATTTCTTGTTAATTACAAAGAATATTTTTTTTTTTTGTCAAAACAAATATATATATTTCTTGTTAATTACACAATATATATTTTTTTAACACAAAATATATATTTCTTGTTAATTACACAGAATATTAATTCCTTGTTAATTACACAGAATATATATTTCTTGTTAAACACACAATATATATATATTTTTTTGTTAATTACACAATATATAATTTTTGTTAACACAGAATATTTAGTCCTTGTTAATTACACAAATATATTTTTCGTTAATTACACAATATATAGTTTTTGCTAACGCAGGATATATATTTCTTGTTAATTACACAGAATATTTATTACTTGTTAATTACATATATATATATATATATATGATATATATATATATATATATATATATATATATATATATATATATATATATATATATATATATATATATATATATATATATATATATATATATATATATATATATATATATATATATATATATATATATATATATATATATATATATATTATATATATTATATATGTAATAAATAACTTTGTAATTTGTCAAACTTGAAACACTGATGCAAATATTTTTTAAAAATGAATTATTTAATGGAGGGAAACATACTCATTACGTTAATTGCATAGAATATATATTTCTTGTTAATTGCACAGAATATATATTTCTTGGCAATTACATAGAATACATTTTTCTTGGAAATTACACAGAATATATATTTCTTGTTAATTACAAAGAATATATATTTTTTTGTCAAAACAAAATAAAATATATATTTTTTTAACACAAAATATATATTTCTTGTTAATTACACAGAATATTAATTCCTTGTTAATTACACAGAATATACATTTCTTGTTAATTACACGACATATATATTTTTTTGTTAATTACACAATATATAATTTTTGTTAACACGGAATATGTCTTGTTAATTACACAGAATATTTAGTCCTTGTTAATTACACAAATATATTTTTCGTTAATTACACAATATATATTTTTTGCTAACGCAGGATATATATTTCTTGTTCATTACACAGAATTTTAGACGTCTTTAAAATTAATTTTCCTATTTTCTGAATAGGGGAAACTATTGGAAACATTATTTTTTCTTCCCTTTGAACTCTATACAATAAATTATTATTATTATTATTATTATTATTATTATTATTATTATTATATACTGTTTAATTTTTCAGATTTTTACATAAATAAATTAGTTACCCTTTATTTAATTTCTGCATTGAAAAGTTTCCTTTTAAAGTTTTTTATAATTTATTCTGTATGTAATTGCTTATTTCTATCATTTTTATTATTATTATTATTATTATTATTATTATTATTATTATTATTTGAAGTCAACCTTTTTTCAAAATAAAAAAAAGAAAAAGGTTAATTTCTACATAATCAATTTAATTATAGTAAGTGTTGAGCTGAAACCGGTTCGTACCTCCTCACGCAAATCGAATTTTACTTCTTCAATTTACAAAGAGAGGGAAACTAACTGATTTGAGTGCAGCTCACCACTGGTTAAAATAATTCGCAGTTCTTTCATCTTTTTCCACTTTCAGGTAAGATATTAAACTTCTTAATGGGTCTAACCCCTTCTTCCACCTAGTCTCTAAACCCTTTCCCTTAGTCTTCTCTAGAGTCTAGACAATCATGTTTAAAGATTCATTTGTTTCTAATACTATTCCTAGAGATGTAAGCAATAAAATTAAAAACTTGGTTGTCAGTGGGGGCTATATCTTTCTCCCTAACTTTTCTCACAATGATCCGATCTTCATAACCTAAGAAAAACTCAATCTTCATTTTGAAATTATTCTCTTTACAAAATTTTCATTTAAGATCTTTCAAAATACGTCTTATACATCTTCCCTCCAATTGTTTTACATTTTCATTTTCTCTTCCGTTTCAAAGAAATCCAATTTTATTGGTATCCGAATCATATTATTATTATTATTATTATTATTATTATTATTATTATTATTATTAATTATTATTATTATGATAATTATTAATGATAAAACTTCCGAGTCCCTGTTCTTTTGTGGCTATGAATTCGTGTATAAGAGTGCGTGTGTAAGTGTGTGTGTGTGTGTGTGTGCAAGTGAGTATGTGTGCATGAGTGTGTATGTGTGATCAAGAATTCAGCAAAATTTATGGATTGCTGTGTTTGACAGGTTTAAATACGCGTATTATTACGACAGGCAGTGTCATAAAGTGTTATTTCATTTACATAATATATTCCGTTGTTGTTGTTGTTATTATTATTATTATTATTATTATTATTATTATTATTATTATTATTATTATTATTATTATTATTATTATTATTATTATTATTATTGTTATTAAACTCCTAATAAACTATCTCCAAAAAGGTAACTAAATTTTTTAGAATTTGAAATTGCTTTCCAGAAACATATTAATATTGTAACTAAACTATGAAAATGTCCCAACGAAAAAATTACCAAAATTTACGAACGAATTTTTAAAAATTATATTCATATTATAAAATAATTTGGTAAGGTGATTTCCTAGAGCAGTACGTCTTTTCCGCATTTAAAGTTTTGTTTACATTTTTTTATTATTTATCCTAACGATTCTATGGACAATTTTTTGGCATATAACTAGCCTAGTCTTTATATTTATCACTAGTATACACTGGCGTACGTAGAAATTCTTTCGGGGGTTAGAGTTGGGGCTTGAAGTATAAGCTGCCGTCCTTTCATATCTCCCAGATGATGAAAAATATATATGATATGATTCTGTAGAATTTCCTCTAGAATTTTCATGTGAGATGTAATATACTTGAGGAATTTGTTTAAGAGAATTCAGAAGGTAAATAAAGTTTCAGTTTGACATAAACTGAAAATTATTGCAAAATCATATTTTATAAATTAATCTAATTTATTTAAATGATTACTTTCCTGTCTCTCATATAAAAACACTGCCGCATTAATTACTATTGCTTTCAAAATTGCAAATAACTGCAATTTCTTCATAATTTAGTTTTTTTGTGATAGATTCAATTGCGGGAATACCTAGGTAACCAGACGACTTTGAGTTTGTGATATTCAAAGACAGTCGTTTATTCTTTTGATTCTTAATTTTAATTCCATCTGTACCAAACAAAAAGCAAAAGTGGCATTTGGCAACCATTCGATTTCGAATATTTGTTATTCATTCATTTGAAAGAATTTCAATAATTTTCATATCTTTGAATAGGGAGCAAAAGTCCTTGGTCGAAATGACTTGAAGGTTGAAAATCAAGAATATCAAGGACAGGAAAAGTTTTAGTTGTGTGTTTACGAAGATGTAGTTGTGTTCAAGATTTATGAGGAATGATGATGAAGGAACTGAGTTCTTAAGATACTTAAATCATCATGTTTTCTTTTTCTCAATTAAAATTCGAGAAAGATCGGAGGTTAGTGCTAAAAGACCTCTTTCCAATCATGTTGGGAAAGGTCTTTCAGAGTGAAAAGAGTAATAGTAATTATAAAGTAAGTGCAATCGTCGGCATAGGAGTAGACAGGTGAAAAATTGAGAGAAAGTTATTAATTAAAAGTAGAAAAGCATTCTCTGAAAAACACAACTATTAATTTTTTTAAAGGATGAACAGTGACCGGTCTGAAAAAGCAGCTATAAAACGATCGGAAAGGAAATCGGAGTGAAGGATACACACATAAAGAGAGAAACTTACAAAATCAAAGCTTTATGCTAAACCCTATCGAACTCCTTTGTCATGATCACCGTTACAGTAAGAATTCTTAGAAATACCGAATAGCAGACGACTAGGAGGACCAAGAGTCTAAGAAAAGGGAAACATCATTTAGTAAAGAACTCCTTACAGAGGCCGCACTGCGATTGGAGAAAAGTTTTGAAGCATGAAGATGTTCTAAATCTTCTTGATAAGGATAGGTTTAAAACTTGGAAAGTACAAAGGTTAAAGCTCTTTGTTGTTAAGAGTAGATGGTCGAAAGGGGTTCCCCTACTTTGACACAAGCTCAATGAGGACCCCTTCTACCAGGAAGAAAAGATTTAAGTTGATAGAGAGAGACAAAATAGTAAAATTGTGTATCAATGCTGAGTTGCCAGCTCGAAAGTGCAAATTTTGAGAACCAAAGGAATCATACCAACAGTACCATACTCCTACTTAATATTGAGTTCAGAGAGTAGAAATATCTTTAGGAGAAATTATAATAGACATAAATGGTTTGAGGAGTTGGAGAACTCTAAAGTGAAATTAGTGGCAAATGTATGAGCAATAAATAAGGAGGGAAAGAGGAAGAAGTTAGAGTTGACATTTTTGGAATGATGTCAGAATGAGTACTTTTTTTTGTCACGGTCTTTTTTTCATGGTTAGGAATGAAATAATAAGTTGAATGTGTCTCTGGAGTTTGAAGAAGACGGTAGTTTATGAAGTTTTCCGTGTGTGTATGTGAAGGAAGGGGGTAAGAGTACCACGAAAAACAAATAGATTTAAACTTATGTTTTAGTTGAAGGAAAGAATAAGGAATGTAGGCCTCCATGACAGAAAAAAATCACCTCGGTTATGAGAAGCCCTTCACACCGAAGTTGGCAGTAAGGATTCAATGGAATACCAAAGACGTACGATCGCTCATCCGAACAGTTAGCAGTTAGTGCCTAAAACATTTCTTTGCCGAAGGCTGGGAGACTTTCTGTGTTAGGCTAGAAGAAATATAACAGAATACAGAGATAGGGTTATCAGATCAAACCAGAAGTGGAAACAGATTAGCAAAATAAGGAGTGGAAATTTGGAAAAGGTGTAGTATGTTGGGTTCGTCTCCAAGCCGAACAGAACTGGGAGGTGCACCAGCTTCTCGGGGGGGAAGGGGGGTTGTTTCAAACAGAGCAATGGAAGGCGCGTTTATCAGCTTTATCTTAAGAATTAGAAACAGAAATAGACAAAACAGATGAATTTAGTAGTAGGGTAACAAGAAAGTTTGAGCTACAAGGTAGAAAATCCAGAGAGACACAAGAACAAATGTCACTAAGACAAATAAGCACAATATAAGCCTTTGGCTTGAAAAATAAGGATAGAAAGAGTAAGTGAGAACCAATTAAGGTTTGCCATCAGAACGCTAAAACATATAGTCTTCAGTTAAAATAAGAGATGAGGCTTGAGGAAAGAAAGATGATATTTAAGAAAGTGGAAAATATAGTAAAAACAGTGAATATTGCATAAATTAATGAGGAAAGTAGCCTGTGCACCAGAACAGGTTGACAGTTCCGTAACGGTACCATCCTCATCACTGAAGGTCGTTAACTCCCAAATCGTGATTGGAAGAGGGATTTACAATTGTCAATATTTTAAAGCCAACCTTCTTTGACTTCCTCAAAGAAATATTTATTTATGCCATTTTGAGTAAGTAGTAAAAAGAGTGTGGTGTGCAATAGTGTTGTTGTATGTAAATATGAGAATGTCTACTGATAACCTATACACGCTGCTGCAAAGGAAGGATGGGAAAATTTTCGCAAAGAGGGTGAGCCATTAGGCACTGGAATGCAATGGGATAATTTTCCTTAACACCCAATATATTCAATAGGGATAATTTTATAGTTTTAGATGACGCTAAGCACTTTTATATATATATATATATATATATAATATATATATATATATATATATATATATATATATATATATATATATATATATATATATATATATATATACTAGTAATATATATAATATATAATATATATAATAATATATATATATATATATATATATATATATATATATATATATATATATATATATATATATATATATATATATATATATATATATATATATATATATATATATATATATATATATATATATATATATATATATATATATATATATCACTTTATTATTATATTATCACCCTTGTAAATCATTGTTAAAGGTGCCAGAGTTACAATATTCTCAGTTAGATCATAACCTATCACTGTTAATTCTATTTCAGAGCTTTCTAAAGTGTGCAAAATGTTAATCAAAAGTAGTGGGTAATTTGGACTCCGGTAGCTATTACCTGAACAGTCTAATGTACTCTAATTCATACTTTGTTTTTCACACGACTTTACGAACAACAAAAGTGGAACCTTCCAAAGTAGTTTATCTTGATTCTTTCTTATTGCTATTATAAAAGCTCTATATATACCCTATTGAGCTCCACTCTGTCGCTGTAATACTTCCACTACGCAGGTGAGAAGCTTTAATATAACCTTCCAAAAAAAAATTAATAATAATAATAATACAAATTGTCACGAAGAAACTTCCAAAAAGTTACGGAATTCTACACAATTATAAACTGAAAATGTTGAACACTTGGCAGCTTCACGCTGTTTGTCTACGAATTCTCGTTTCCGAATGTTTGCATAAAAAAAAATTTTTTTTTTTAAATAAATTCGGTACAATGAAAAACGTAAAATTTGTAATTAAAAGAAAATTATATAATTAATCTTTAAATTCGATACAAGCATAATACTTGAACGACTTTTACAATGGTATCCACCTGTAAAAGCCCGACTGAAATTCTTTTGAATTGGCAAGGTCTAATTTTTATAAAACATTTCAATTTTTCGTCGTGCTTTCATGCCTCATTCACGATTGCATGAATGGAATCTGCCACTCCAAACTTATTTAGGAGGGGGAGTGGGATGGAAGGGGGGACTGTAGCCTCCTCATCCTCCCCTCTGGGTACGCCAGTGATGGTATATGAAATAAACTTCTGACGAATCACATTCGAGACGAACCGGTCTATGTAGCTCAAATTACCAAACATAAATACTACACTTAAAATCTAATAAATTCTATAAATCTTATAAATTATATAAATTTTCATAAATTCTCTAAGACTTAAAAAAAAAAAACTTTGGATGAAATGAGACGGCCAGAATCTGAACATTTGGCTTTGCGGATGTGTATTTTTAAATTTTGGCGAAAGCATCAAACAAGCATTATGTTATTTCCGGTCTTTTATTTATGCATCAGAGTAGATGACGATTCAGATATCTGACATTAACATTAGAATGTGATTATTAAAACAATTGAAGAATAGACCAATATTCTGCCTTTTTATACAAGCAACAA
This sequence comes from Armadillidium nasatum, assembly GCA_009176605.1. NCBI lineage: Eukaryota > Metazoa > Arthropoda > Malacostraca > Isopoda > Armadillidiidae > Armadillidium > Armadillidium nasatum. The sequence goes on along the minus strand of SEYY01018460.1, from coordinate 107,999 downwards.
AGCATTCATATTATCTAATTAATAAATGTATATCATTCTTACCCTCTTTAATTATTATTATTATTATTATTATTATTATTATTATTATTATTATTATCATCATTATTGCAACTATTGCTCCTATTATTTAAAGACAGCAGAAAGTGTCGCTATTATTATTATTATTTTTATTTATTTATTTATTTATTATTATTACTTATTATTATTATTATTATTATTAATTAATTAATTAATTAATTGATAATAATTAAAAGGAGAGTCGCTTAATGCAAGAGATAGTTTCATAATATTTTTAATGAGTGTGTTAAGCTTTGGCAGGTGTAAAATTACATTTCCCAATAACTTTACGGAACCCTTTTAGAACGCTTTCAAATTTAAAGAGTTTGAAAACCTATTTGGGGAATATGTTACTGGTTCCGTTACAAAAATCCGTTCTAACATCCGCAGTCACATCCTCTTCAGTATCCGAGAATTCTCTTCAAAGAGAACGAAATAATAT
>SEYY01018460.1:92500-97500 GCA_009176605.1 Armadillidium nasatum | reverse complement strand
TCAATGGGGCGCTTGCGTAGCTATTTTCGCTGCTTGAAGATCGGCATATCATGTGGAGGCAAATGAAAAGAACGAATGATGGAAGGTAAACGAAGAGTTACTGTGAGTGAAGACCAGTTTGAGGAAGAGGAGTGGGCAAGACCGAGAATTAGGTGTAGAGATTATGTCAGGGTGGCGATCGAGAGTAGGAGAGGAAGCGTGGAGGAGGTGGAGGAGACAAGAATGTATGAAAATCGACAGCAGGTAAAGGAGTTTCTTTCGGGAAGTCATGTACGTGACCTGACAAATAATGCAAACGAAGAAATACATTCGAAGAAATTTGAATTATAAAAAATTTCTCTAGCTAAAACAATTACTTTATTTACAACTTTTTTTCAGGATACTTCAAATCTCTAAAAAATTTTGTTTACTTTTTCTATTTCATCTAATAAAAATTACGGGTCACATTAACGGTTTGCCTTTAAAAATTACGGGTCACATTATCGGCACGCTCTTAAAACACTGACCCATCATTACATCTCATTTATACTGACTTTGATTAAGATGAAAACCAATGAATATGATTTCGAGTTCGTATTCTTCTCAAACTCTTTAAATAAAGAAATTGTTTAAGCTAAAGAAACATTTTATACTTCAAATACAGATACCTCGTTTAAGATAGAAATTATTATGGTCTACCCGAGTAATGTCGATCATAAAAATTAAAAAATCGTACCAAAAGATATAAATTTAGTTTTGTACTGTTAAAAAGGTAAAACATCTTTAAAAGAAATAGATAAAAATGGATAGGAGGGGTAGGGGGGGAGAGATATAAAATTGATTGTAATGTGCGTTCTCTGTTTTATATAGAGGAAACAAATGAGTATAAACGAAGACTTTATCAGCACACATACACAAATACATACAAATACACATACATACACAAACACAAATACACATACATACACATACACAAATTACGCATTGGTTTAGCGAAGGAGCAATAAAAGGACATTGGATTAATATAAAGTATATATACATGATTGCAGAGATATACAATAATGGGTCCTTTGCAACAGACATAATTACTAACAATATTTTGAAGAAAATAAATCATTCCCCATTCTTTGAAAATTTCTTAATGAAGTACGAGAAAACAGTCACATGAGAAGCCATTTAGAATTGCTGTAGAAATAGTTTTTTTTTTCTGGGTAATAAGTACCCTTTTTATTTATTCATTTCATTTATTTATTATGTGCTGATTTAGATTATTATTATTATTATTATTATTATTATTATTATTACTGAGTGTTCAATAAAAAAAAAATATAAATATATTTAAATTTTTTTTTAAAAAAATGGAAAATTTTAATTAAGAAAAAAAAAAAATATGATAATAAAAACACTGCAAACCCTATGGTTTGGCCTGTATTTTTGAGTGCTTTTTTAAAATAATAATAATAATAATAATAATAATAATAATAATACTAATACTAATACTAATAATAATACGAAGTTAAAGTGTGCAATTGAGTCCGAAAAGTGACCACATCTATTTTTATGTAAAGGAATAAGTTTGTGTCGATTTGGTAATCGAATAAGGAAGGAGAAGATAATAAACACAAGGGAGATGAACTTAGTGAGTGGGAGAGTGAGGGAGAGCGATAAAGTGAGAGGGTAAAAGAGATAAAAGAAAGAGAGGAAGAGGAAAAAGAGAGAGAGAGAGAGAGAGAAGACAGACAGACAGACAGACAGACAGACAGACAGACAGAAGAGAGAGAGAGAGAGAGAGAGAGAGAGAGAGAGAGAGAGAGAGAGAGAGAGAGAGAGAGAGAGAGAGAGAGAGAGAGAGAGAGAGAGAGAGAGAGAGAGAGAGAGAGAGAGAGAGAGAGAGAGAGAGAGAGAGAGAGAGAGAGAGAGAGAGAGAGAGAGAGAGAGAGAGAGAGAGAGAGAGAGAGAGAGAGAGAGAGAGAGAGAGAGAGAGAGAGAGAGAGAGAGAGAGAGAGAGAGAGAGAGAGAGAGAGAGAGAGAGAGAGAGAGAGAGAGAGAGAGAGAGAGAGAAACTTTTAAAATAAATAATTTTAGGTATGTTGGAAAAACATAAAACATAAAAAAAGTTTTTCAATTTTTACAAACATTTTCAAAGCAATTTCTTTTCTATCGATTTATTTTCAAACGATTAATTAAGACTTGGTCTTTATTGGCTCCTACCAAACGCTACTACTACTACTACTACTACTACTATTACTACTACTACTACTACTAATAATAATAATAATAATAACAACAATAATAAAATTCTTTACTTGTTTGTGTTTTACTTTCAAACATACAGTAGTTTGTAGTTACAATACCTAATTTAATTTATCAATGTGTTAATATTTTTTTTACATTAACAATATAAATAAAAAAGCATATAATAATTATAATAATAATAATAATAATAATAATAATAATAATAATAATAATAATAATAATAATAATAATAATAATAATAATATAAATAAATAATATGATAATTATTATTTTTATAACTCATTTAATCAGACAAACAAACTCAGTTTCACACCTTAATAATAATAATAATAATAATAATAATAATAATAATAATAATAATAATAATAATAATATATAATAATAATAATAATAATAGTACGGGGTTTTTAAAATAAAATACATACAAATTAAATACATACATAGCAGGCTATATAGATTCATTTATAAAGTGTTAAAAAATATACATACATGAACACATACATAATACATACATACGAGTATGTACATAAATGTATTTATAAAGCGCAAAAAAGTTAGGAATATATTAAAAGTATACATACATACATACATAATATTTACATTCATGCATACTCACATAGTGTACATACATATTTACAGATATACATACATAATATTAACGTTCATGCATAAGTGCACATACATTACAAAGTGCACATACATACATATATACATTTATAAATATACATGCATGCACACATATTCATACATGCATATATGCGAACATACATTCATACATGCATATATACATACATACATACATTAATTCATACATGGATGCATACATACATACATACACTCTTCTATGTATGTATACAGGCTCTAAAATTAAATATTTATTATTATTCATACATACATATATATATATACACACATACATACATTCATACATAAATTCATACAAGGATGCATACATACATACATACACTCTTCTATGTATGTATACAGGTTCTAAAATTAAATGTTGATGGTATGTTTTAAATTAAAGAGAAAAGTTGCGATCTTCCCCAAGTGACTTCCCATAGATGACAGAAGGACAAATTCTTATTAAATTAATTAATTTTAATACCATAATTGGCTCCCGGCGGAGGTCAGGCTTCCTCCTATATACTTACACGTGTAGGAGAAACACGTGAATAAGTTTATACACAAATTTACACACGTCTAAGCCTAAAATAAGTGTGTGTGTGTGTGTGTGTGTGTATGTGTGTAATTGTATATATATATATATATATATATATTATATATAATATATAATATATATATTATATATATATTATATATATATATATAATATATAATATATATATTTTATATATTATTATTTAAATAAGACAAACATCTGCTATTCTCCAAATTTAAAATTTTTTTTTTCAAAAATATTTATTATTATTATATTATTATTATTATTAATTATTATTTATTATTATTATATACAGTATTATTATTATTATATTATTATTTTTTTTTTTTTTTTTTTTTTTTTTTTTTTTTTTTTTTTTTTTTTTTTTTTTTTTTTTTTTTTTTTTTTTTTTTTAATAAATTTTTTTAATTATAATAATAATAATATAATAATAAATATGAATGCAATCTAAATATTGCAGGCCTTGGTATTTTCTGTAATAAAATTAGCCCTATAATTGTTTGAGTTTAATTTTTTAATTTAGTTCCAACAATTTTATCATACCTACTTTTTTTTCCAAATTTATTTTTTTATATACTTACATTACTTACAACAAATATACATACATATACGTACGTACACACTCCCATACGGATATACGTTAAAATTAATATTATTTAAAATATGAGCTTAACACCCAATTTTTACTTAAAAAGAATGAGAATAATACCGTAGAAATAAATAAATAAATAGAACGTAGTAAGGAGATTAAAATAATAATAATAATAATAATAATAATAATAATAATAATAATAATAATAATAATAATAATAATAATAATAATAATAATAATAATAATAATAATAATTTTTTTTTTTTTTTTACATCTTAATAATTTATTATATTATTTTATATATATTATATTATATTATATAAGACTGATAAGAATACTCACAACTATCACAAAGTTCTCCTTGGAATCCGCATTCGGGTTTGTCTGCCGGTGGATGGTGAGCCGGCCAATATATTTTGCTACTAATATTTAACTTCTCTTCCCTGTATACTCCAACCACCTGTGATATATATATATATATATATATATATATATATATATATATATATATATATATATATATATATATATATATATATATATATATATATATATATATATATATATATATATATATATATATATATATATATATATATAATAAATAAAAAAAAAAAAAAAAAAAAAAAAAAAAAAAAATAAATAAAATAAAATAATATTAATAATAATAATAATAATAATAATAATAATAATAATAATAATAATAATAATAATAATAATAATAATAATAATGGGATATTTAACCAAACATTAAATTTTTTCCTCTTCTATGAAATAATGCAAAAAATGCATGAAAAAAGATATCTATTTTTAAAGTTTTGATAAGTTTTACTGGTGGTGTCTTTCTTGATTTGTTCTTTTACTTCAATTTATTTAACTCTCTCTCTCTCTCAGTAAGGAATAAGAAAACTAAAAGTTATTTCTAAACTTATTAAGTTTTAACTAAGGTTAAACGAAAGCAACAGTTTTAGATTAAACTCAGTCTAATTT
>SEYY01018460.1:77500-85000 GCA_009176605.1 Armadillidium nasatum | reverse complement strand
TTAAATTCAATCTTAAAGAGAACAGATATTTTGAATTCAGTCTTAAAAAGAACAGATATTTTGAATTCAATCTTATAAAAACAGATATGCTGAATTCAATCTTAAAAAAGAACAGATATTTTGAATTCAGTCTTAAAAAGAACAGATATTTTATTATTATTATTATTATAAGCTTCTCTCTAAAAGAATATCATATAATATTATTGTTTCTTCACAATATATATATATATATATATATATATATATATATATATATATATATATATATATATATATATATATATATATATATATATATATATATATATATATATATATATATATATATATATATATATATATTCCTTAAGACTATAAAGGTTTGAAAGTTTTATTGTTATCATGTTTTATAACCTAGTTTATGGTCCAGTAAGTTTACGCTCCCTTTTATATCTTTCCCAGTTTTGCAAACAATCATTATCTCATATATATATATATATATATATATATTATATATATATATATATATATATATATATATATATATATATATATATATATATATATTATATATATATATATATATATATATGTTATTTCTGACCAAGCTGATAAGTTACACAGAATATGTATAATTTCTGCAGCCGACACCACCCTGTATTATAAGGATTTCGTGCTGAGATATATATATATATATATATATATATATATATATATATATATATATATATATATATATATATATATATATATATATATATATATATATATATATATTATTAGTGATGGCATCCGCATCCGCATTTTCGAACATTCAACATCCGCAACCGCATCCGCACTTTCGGAAATTCAACATCCGCATCCGCATTTATCCAAAATTCCGCATCCGCATCCGCAAATTAGAAAATATGACATCCGATCCATCACTATATATATATATATATATATATATATATATATATATATATATATATATATATATATATATATATATATATATATATATATATATATATATATATATATATATATATATATATATATATATATATATATATATATATATATATATATATATATATATATATATATATATATATATATATATATATATATATATATATATATATATATATATATATATATATATATGCGAATTGTAGATCAAGAGTGAGGGTGAAGAGAGAACTATCGGATTGGTTTAGCATAGGAGTGGGATTGAGACAGGGGTGTGTAATATCTCCATGTTATTTAATCTATTGATGAATGGTTTACTTAGAAAAATGGAGAGAGAAGGGAGGAGTATTACGTTGAGAAATATGGAGGGTGAATGTGAAGTGAATGTTTTACTTTTTACAAATGATGCGGCATGTGTTGGTGGAAGAATCTGGAGAAAAGATGAGAATACTTGTGAGAGAGTTTGAAGGGAAATGTGCAAACACGAGATTGAAATTCAATCCAGCGAAGAATAAAGTTATGAGGATTGGAGGTGGGGATGAGGAAATGTGGAGGGAGGAATTGGTTTGTAGAAGTGTGTGAGAATGGAAACTTGAGGAGGTGAATGAATTCAAATATCTAGTAATGTTGGGTGGAAGGTAAGGGTGGGACGGAAAAAGAAATAAAGAACAGAGTGGTAGAAGGAATGAAAGTATTGGGGGGCCTAAGAAAAGTATGGAAGAAAGGAAAAATTTCAAAAGAAATAAAGATAAGAATGTTTGAATGTATGTGTTCACCTTTCTGTATTGTATGGGTGTGAAACATAGATGATAAGTGTTCGGTCGAGAAAAAGTTTCAATGTCTTTGAGATGAAAGATTTGAGAGCGATATATAAATTGAGAAGGATTGATAGGATTAGAAATGAAAGAATAAGGGAGATATGTAAATGGAAGAAGGGTGTAATTGATAGAGAGGAGGAGGATGTGCTAAAATGGTTTGGACATATGTGAAGAATGAATGAGGACAGAATGGTGGGCAAGGTACTTAGATTCCATGTGGGTAGAGGTAGGGATAGGGGAAGGCCGAAGTGGAGATGGATGGATGGAGTGAGAGAGATTTTGATGGAAGGAATTTGAGTTTAGAAGAGGGAAGAAGATTTGTAGAGACAGAGAGAGATTAAGGGCGGTGGTGAAAGGGGTTGGAAGGGGCTGGTTGTAAGGGAATTGTGGCGGGCACCACCCCACGAAAGTGGGAAAGGTGATAATGAAATATATATATATATATATATATATATATATATATATATATATATATATATATATATATATATATATATATATATATATATATATATATATATATATATATATATATTAGTGATGGCATACGCATTCGCATCCTGATCAAAATTAACATCCGCATCCGCATCCGCACTTTTCGAAAATTCAACATCCGCATCCGCATCAGCACTTTCGAAAATTCAACATCTGCATCCGCATCCGCACTTTCGAAAATTCAACATCCGCATCCGCACTTCTCCAAAATTCGACATCCGCATCCGCAAATTAGAAAAAATGACATCCGATCCATCACTATATATATATATATATATATATATAATATATATATATATATAATATATATATATATATATATATATATATATATATATATATATATATATATATATATATATATATATATATATATATATATATATATATATATATATATATATATATATATATATATATATATATATATGAGAGAGATATGGGGTAGTGAGAGAGAAAAAAAAGAGAGAGAGAGTGAGAGAGAGAGAAGAGAAAGAGGGAGAGAAAGTGAGAGAGAGAAAGAGAGAGAGAGAGAGAGAGAGAGAGAGAGAGAGAGAGAGAGAGAGAGAGAGAGAGAGAGAGAGAGAGAGAGAGAGAGAGAGAGAGAGAGAGAGAGAGAGAGAGAGAGAGAGAGAGAGAGAGGAGAGAGAGAGAGAGAGAGAGAGAGAGAGAGGAGAGAGAAGAGAGAGAGAGAGAGAGAGAGAGAGAGAGAGAGAGAGAGAGAGAGAGAGAGAGAGAGAGAGAGAGGAGAGAGAAGAAGAGAGAGAGAGAGAGAGAGAGAGAGAGAGAGAGAGAGAGAGAGAGAGAGAGAGAGAGAGAGAGAGAGAGACAGAGAGAGAGAGAGAGAGAGAGAGAGAGAGAGAGAGAGAGAGAGAGAGAGAGAGAGAGAGAGAGAGAGAGAGAGAGAGAGAGAGAGAGAGAGAGAGAGAGAGAGAGAGAGAGAGAGAGAGAGAGAGAGTGAGAAAGAGAAAGAAAGAGAGAGAGAAAGCACATAAAAGAAAAAGTTTTATAAGTGTCTGTAGCAAAAGCACTTGTAACTCTGCGAACATAAATAAATCCTCGAAAGAGTTTAAAGACAATACACAAACTTTTTGGGCTCTCGTGAAACAAATAGAAAATAGATTGCGATATATATATAATATATATATATATATATATATATATATATATATATATATATATATATATATATATTATATATATATATATATATATTATATATATATATATATATATATTATATATAATATATATATATATATAATATTATATATTTATATATTATATTTATTTAAATTATTATTATTATTATTATTATTATTATTATTATTATTATTATTATTATTATTATTATTAAACTGAGATCCCAAAGTACCTACGAAGTCTCCACAATAGTTACCCAAAATGGTAAAATTTTAAAAGATAATAAATAAATTAAAGTAGGTACTTGCTTAAATGAAAGTAAAAGTCGAAATTATGATATAAAAGTTGCACAAAATGATAAATTTTGGAAAGGTTCCCCCCCCCCTTAAAAAGACATCCCAATGTACCTACGAAAATCTCTACGTAAATCATCCAGCCAGAATGTGAAATATTTCAAGATCTATTATGAAATTGACTATTCACTTACTTATATCAAAGAAGTCGAATAATGACATAGCAGTGGAACAAAATTACTAATTTTTTTAACTTTTTTTTTCTTTTTAAACCGAGATTTCGATGTACCTACAAATTTCTATACCTTAATTTTTTCACTCAAAATGTAAAATTTTAAAATATCTCTCACGGATTTCACGCAAACAATTGCTTAAATCAAAATAGGATTTGAAATTATTATAAGAAGTGGTTCAAAAATACTTAATTTTCATTTTTTTCTTCTTAATTGAGATCCCGATGTCCCTACCGAAATCCCTACTTTCATTTTTCACCCAAAATGGAAAATTTTACTTGACCTATTATGGAATTAACGTTAGGATATGCTTAATTTAAAGAAATTATTGAAGTGATGATATAAAAAGAAGTAAAAGGAGTCAATTGTTTGCAATATTCATTTTCTTTTAAAATGCCATCTTGATGTCCCTACCGAACTCTCCACTTAAATTTTTTTGGACAAAATGTAAAGTTTTACAAAACTTATGAAGGAATTAACGTTAACATTTGCTTAAATCAAAGAAGTCGGAATTATGATTTAATTACCAAAGTGTTAAAAATCGATTAATTTTTTATATATATATATATATATATATATATATATATATATATATATATATATATATATATATATATATATATATATATATATATATTTTAATTTTTTTTTTTAAACCGAGATCCCGATATACCTACGGAAGTCCTTACGTTTATTTATCAGCCAAAATGTAAATTTTTACAAGATCTAATCTCTGGAAATGACTTAAGTACTTTCAAAATCAAAGAATTCAAAATTATAATATGCAAGTGATACAAAATGATTTATTTTTAGAAATGTTTCTTTTTAACTGATACCGATATACCTTTTTTTTTTAAAGTTATCACCATCCCTCACGGGCAGAGCCCTATTTGAGGAGTGTGGTTCATAGCCAGGGGAAAATGAGTTATATGTTATTTCTGATCAAGCTGATGAGTTACACAGATTATTTGGGTTTTGGATAGGGAAACCCTGCTCCGGTACAGCCCAATCAAGTATATTTTTGGCCACCTGTGGGCGTGGTTTGGAAACCTAGATAGGCGGACCTTCTCTTGCACCTCAAAATGTAAAAGTTTACAAAATCTATCAAGGAATAAACATAAGGACTTGTTTAAATTAAAGAAATTGAAATTATGATAGGAAGTAATACATAATAATTATTTTTAAGATTGGTTTCTTGTTTCTTTTTAAATTGAGATCCCGTTTTACCTACGGAAATCCCTACTTTAATTTTACAGATGAAATTTAAAATTTAAAATTAAAAAATATAAATATAATTAACATTAGCACTTTAATCAATACAAATTTAGTATAAAATTGGTAAGAAATGAGTAAGTTTTAGAAATGTTTCTTTTTTTCTTTTTGAATTGAGATCCCGTTTTACCTACGGAAATCCCTACTTTAATTTTACAGATGAAATTTAAAATTTAAAATTAAAAAATATAAATAGAATTAACATTAGTACTTGCTTTAATCAATACAAATTTAGTTTAAAATTGGTAAGAAATGAGTAAGTTTTAGAAATGTTTCTTTTTTTCTTTTTGAATTGAGATCCCGAAGTACCTACGGAAATCCCTACTTAATTTTACAAATGAAATATAAAATTTAAATTTAAAAAAGATAAATAGAATTAACATTAGCATTTGCTTAAATCAATGCAAATTTAATATAAAATTGGTACGAAATTATTAATTTTTATAAATGTTTTTTTTTTCTTTTTAAATTGAGATCCCGAAGTACCTACTAAACTCCCCACCTTTTATTTTTCAGTCGAAATGTAAAATTTTAAAAGATATCTCATGGAATTAACGTAAGAAATTTTTTAAATCAAAATAAAAGTCAAAATTATATGAAAGTGCAAAAAAACAAAAAAAAAAAATGATTCATTTTAAGAAATACCTCCTCGAATAGGGCTTTGGTGGTGGTGTGTAAAAAAAAAAAAAAAAAAAAAAATCATTTTTTTATTTTTTTGGTGGTGGTGATGTGTGTGTTGTAAAAAAAAAAAAAAAAAAAAAAAAAAAAAAAAAAAAAAAAAAAAAAAAAAAAAAAAAAAAAAAAAAAAAAAAAAAAAAAAAAAATTCCGTAATAAGCACAGTTTCTAAGCCTTATGCTGACTTGTTCCATTACTGCTGGGGAAAATATCTCGGCATCTTCCGTTGCAAGCTTTCTACAGTTCTGCCAAATGTAAAACCACAGTTTTACAGCTGTTAACAAAGAAGTCATCCGAGCTACACAGGCTTACGATTATCGTACGTTCGATCCATCCACCAGTTGCCACATACCACGTATGCCCCACGGATGGGCATCTGTGTTATCTCCTTAACATTATTTGCGAAGCAGCGTGTGTTTAATACGATATCAGAATCTGTCGTTATAATTAGCATCCTCTTTGTTTATATACCCTGCCCGATCTTTTGGAAACGTGATTTTTATTCCTACTTAAATAAAATAATGATGATGATGATGATTATGATTATGATGGCGATGATGATGATTATGATGATGATGGCGGTGATGATGATGATTATAATGGAGATGATGATTATGATGATGATGATGGCGGTGATGATGATGATGATGATGATGATGATGATGATGATGATGATGATGATGATGATGATAATAATAACAATAATAATAATAATAATAATAATAATAATAATAATAAATATGACAAACTATTTTCCTTTAAGCAAGATTTTTGTATCGGTAACGGTCGTTTTTTACCGATGCCGAAATTTACAAAACTTTTAAATACCGATACCCGATACTGATACGATACTTGAGTCCATCCCTATTATATATATATATATATATATATATATATATATATATATATATATATATATATATATATATATATATATATATATATATATATATATATATATATATATATATATATAAATATGAGATAGATAGATAGAGAGAGAGAGAGAGAGAGAGAGAGAGAGAGAGAGAGAGAGAGAGAGAGAGAGAGAGAGAGAGAGAGAGAGAGAGAGAGAGTTTGTGTTGGAGAAAATTTTCGCTTAATTTGCATAATTCTTTGAGAAGATGCATATCAAGGTAGTGTCAACAGAAGACATATAGAACCAATTCACGTTTCCAGACAACTAAGAAACAAGAGATATATTTTAAGGAAGAAAACATTTTTATGAGATAAAAATAAAAGCATAAAAAAATAAAAAATAAAAAAATTTAAATCCGAAAAACATACACCTCTACATTAGATCTTTCTTTCTTTCTTTCTCTCTCTCTCTCTCTCTCTCTCTCTCTCTCTCTCTCTCTCTCTCTCTCTCACATTCTCCTCCCTCCCTTTCTTTCTTTCTCTCTCTCTCTCTCTCTCTCTCTCTCTCTCTCTCTCTCTCTCTCTCTCTCTCTCTCTCTCTCTCTTAATTTACTTTTATTTAAAGAGCTTCCCAAAGAATTGCAAGAGTGTAATTTATATTTGAAGTAAACCTTGAAAAAGGCTTTAATTTAAACGATTATATATATATATATATATATATATATATATATATATATATATATATATATATATATATATATATATATATATATATA
>SEYY01018460.1:70000-72500 GCA_009176605.1 Armadillidium nasatum | reverse complement strand
AATAATATTAAATCTGAATATAAGATAAAATTAAACCTGAATATAAGATATTAAACTTAAATATAAGATAATATTAAGCCTGAATATAAGATATCAAACCTGAATATAAGATATTAAACCTGAATATAAGATAACATTAAACCTGAATATAAGATAAACCTGAATATAAGATTTTTGAAGATTTACTTATGACAAAACTTATCCACTTTTCTTAAATTAACGTAGGAGTCGAAATTATAATATGAAAGTAGTACAAAGTGAAAATCATTTTTCAAAACTGTTAGTTTGTTTTAACATTTTTTCCTACATACCTACGGAAGTCTACGTTTTAATATAAGACTGAATGTAAATGTTTTAGAGATAAACCAAGGAGACAAAACGAATATACTTGCTTATAATAATTAAGGAATCGAAAGCATGACCTTGAAATGGTACAAATTGAATATTAATTTCTAAAATTGTTTCTTTTTTTTCTTTTTTTTTTTTTACTAGCATCCTGATGTATCTTCGGAAGTCTACTCGCTTAATATCAAAAGATCTACCAAGAAAATAGCGTCATTTGCATAAATTAACGGGAGACGAAATTATAACAGAAAATGCTTCAAAATGAATATAAATTTAAAGTTTTTTTTTTTTTGTGTTTTAACCGAAATTCCGATTGAAATTAAGGTTGAATGCTGAATATTCAAGTATTTATAAGAGAGAGAACATAAACACTTGCTTAAAATTTGAAGCAAAAGTCGAAATTATGACATGGAAGTGGTACAAAAATGAATACAAATTTTTAAATGTTTCTTTGTTTTAACTGTTATCCGGATATGTTAGTTTTGAACTGTTCAAAATTATCTCACTACGTAGAAATATGACGTAATGTTCGTATGTTAAAATTTGTGTAGTATGCGACAAATAAGATGGAATACAGCCTAAATAACTCACAATCACGTGTCTGAGAGTAGGTATCGGCATGCGGCGCATCCTGGTGATTTAATTCATATACAGCTTCCTTCGACTGTGTTGGCCATTGCCTCTGCAGGAATTGTACGTCATATTTCAGAAGTCTCTCACCACCCAATTTGCAGACAAAATGGATAAGCCAAGCCCTAAACGAGATGCAATTGCGTGATACTATTAAGAGTAGCCATCCTGATAGTGGAAGGCGGTACTATGAGGTAGCGAATGAGCTTGGTATGCATCATACCACGATAAGTCGGATTGTTAGCCGGTTCTGTGACACGGGATCGCACTGTAGATGCCGAGGAGAGGACAGGAAGAAGGTTACATCAGCAAAGAACGAGCGATATCTGTGGATAAGGGTTTTGGTAAACATGTTCACTAGTACTGAGTTTAGAAATGACCTCGCAGGAAGGAATGTTCATAATTAATTTCAACAGTAAGTACAACAAATACGGTTGGTTCGCTAGGTATCACGCATATTGGACTGCCGACGACTGGAAGTGTGTGTTCCTCACAGACGAGACAAAGTATAGCTGAATCTACAGATTATCACGATAGAGTCTGGCGTTAGATGAATGGTATAGAACATGTGACATCGCACGAAGAGAGCTTTTCGAATGAGAGTCCAAAATGTTCTGGGGCGGTAATTGCTTCGACGCCCGTATTCCTCTCGTCCCTATTCGCAGAAATGCACAATACTATCTGAAACATATACTACAGGAACGTGCTTATTACCTTCCCCTTTCATAGGGATCCACTTCCTTCAAATGCATGATAATGCCCACCCACAATATTGCAATGATGGTTTACAGACTATCTGACTACCTACGTGTGATTTATGTACATGTGCTGAAGGTGCTCTAACAAAACCTTGGCATCAACCCTATCGAACACCTTTGAGACCGCCTCAAGAAGATTGTTCGATGATCTGCTCTCATCTCTCACCATCTACAATCTGGAAGTTGCAGTGATTGCGGTATGGAATAGCATATCCCAATATTACATACAGAATCTTATATTGAATTTACCTCGACGTAAGCGGGAGGTCAAAAATGTGATGCGCAATACGGGTGATTGACCCGACACATCATGGTTGGGACCCTGTCCACCAATTGTACTTTCTAGGTAGCAACGTGTATGTGTTATACTGTCATGTAGTAAATGTATTGCTCAGAGTCGAATATGTGTTTCTCTATCCCTCTCATTATCTCCTTCCACAAACCCGGCATCGTATGGAGTTATTACACAAACCCTGGAGACAGTGAGACAATGTTAAATTTCAAACGTGGAGGGATAATTTTAAACAGGAGCTTATTTAAATACTGCTACATCAATCTTTATTTCTTCAGGGTAACGAATTAGTAGTTTAATTTGAATTTTCAATCAATATTTTAGAATAATTACCAGCTTAATAGGCTTATAGCCAAATATAAAGCGTAACGTAAAATTATTCTACTTAATTACAGCTCACTTTTTATGGTACCATAACTACTGTTACCTCTTCCACTACTTCTAAATAAAAATAATGATGATAATAAATAATTAT
>SEYY01018460.1:47500-52500 GCA_009176605.1 Armadillidium nasatum | reverse complement strand
TGGTCCCCGCCACAATTCCCTTACAAACATAACTATTCTTACCTTTCAACGCTTTCACCACCTCCCTCCATCTCTGTCTCCACAAATCTTCTACCCTCGTCTAAACTCAAATTCCTTCCATTAAAATCTCTCTCACTCCATCCATCCATCTCCACTTCCGCCTTCCCCTCCCCCTACCATTCCCTTATCTACATCGGATCTACGTACCTTGCCAACCATTCTGTTCTCTTTCATTCTTCACATATGTCCAAACCATTTTAGCACATCCTCCTCCTCTCTATCAATTACACCCTTCTTCCATTTAAACATCTCCCTTTATTCTTTCATTTCTAATCCTATCAATCCTTCTCAATTTATATATCGCTCTCAAATCTTTCATCTCAAAGACATTGAAACTTTTTCTCGACCGAGCACTTATCGTCTATGTTTCACACACATACAATACAGAAGGTGAACACATACATTCAAACATTCTTATCTTTATTTCTTTCGAAATTTTTCCTTTTTTCCATACTTTTCTTAGGCCCCCCCCAATACTTTCATTCCTTCTACCACTCTGTTCCTTATTCCTTTTTCTGTCCCACCCTTACCTTCCACCCAACATTACTAGATATTTGAATTCATTCACCTCCTCAAGTTTCCATTCTCACACTTCTACAAACCAATTCCTCCCTCCACATTTCCTCATCCCCACCTCCAATCCTCATAACTTTATTCTTCGCTGGATTGAATTTCAATCTGTGTTTGCACATTTCCCTTCAAACTCTCTCACAAGTATTCTCATCTTTTCTCCAGATTCTGCCACCAACACATGCCGCATCATCTGCAGAAAGTAAAACATTCACTTCACATTCAAACTCCATATTTTTCAACGTAATACTCTTCCCTTCTCTCTCCATTTTTCTAAGTAAACCATTCATCAATAGATTAAATAACATGGAGATATTACACACCCCTGTCTCAATACCACTCCTATGCTAAACCAATCCGATAGTTCTCTCTTCACCCTCACTCTTGATCTACAATTCGCATATATATATATATATATATATATATATATATATATATATATATATATATATATATATATATATATATATATATATATATATATATATATATATATATATATATATATATATATATATATATATTAGTGATGGATCGGATGTCATATTTTCTAATTTGCGGATGCGATGCGGATGTCGAATTTTGGAGAAGTGCGGATGCGGAGGCGGATGTTGAATTTTTGAAAGTGCGGATGCGGATGTTGAATTTCCCGAAAGTGCGGATGCGGATGTTGAATTTTCGAAAATGCGGATGCGGATGTTGATTTTTATGCGGATGCGGATGCCATACTATATATATATATATATATATATATATATATATATATATATATATATATATATATATATATATATATATATATATATATATATATATATATATATATATATATATATATATATATATATATATATATATATATATATATAATCCCATAACGTTTACCGCTTCTGTACGCATCTCTGAACGTATACAATTTCGTATAAATCTTCTTCGAAAAAAATTTTCATTAACTTTTATATAAGATAAAAAAAAGGTAATACGAAGTAATGCTCTCAAAGCCGAATAAAACGCAGTATAAGATCCAGAGTCTCATTTCATTAAGGTTCTTATATTAAAAATATCTTTTCATATATGGTATACGCGCGTGCGCACACACGTGTTTTTATATTTTATATTTATTTATTTATTGCGCTTTACACCTTTCCCCACCTTCGTGGTGTGGTGCTACCTAGTATCGAACCATATATCTTTCAGGCAAATGTCCAACACTTAATATATATATATATATATATATATATATATATATATATATATATATATATATATATATATATATATATATATATATATATAATATATATATATATATATATATATATATATATATATATATATTTTTTTTTTTTTTTTTAAAGGTTTACTCTAGAGAATTGCTTGCTGGTTACAACAATAATAATAAAAAAAAATAAGTTTTTTTTTTTTTTTTTTTTTTTTTTTTTTTTTTTTTTTTTTTAAATATATATATATTAAATTTTAAAAAATTTCGATAATAAATTCCACATAATTGTTATAGATATTATCGCTATAAGTAAAGGAAACACTAAGCAACAAAGATTTTGTAATTGGGAAACAAGCAGTTTATGCCATTAAATTTAGTCTGCTGATTACAAATGTGAATTTTAGAATGTTTTTTACTGTTTCAATTTTGTGTTTTTTAAACTTGATTACCTCTCTAATTTAAACTTTACATTCATCTATGACGTAATTTTTAATGACGTAATTTCTAATGACGTAATTTCTAATTTCTAATGACGTAATTTCTAATGACGTAATTTCTAATTTTTAATGACGTAATTTCTATGACGTAATTTCTAATGACGTAATTTTTTAAGTGATCAATTGAAAACGCCTTTATCGGTGGATCTTGAGCCTTAATGAGAATAATCTTTAGTGGAAAGAGTGGAAGATAATATTCACCTTCCTCGCAAACATCTTTTTAAAAACAAGAAAGGACATTACATCTTAAAAAATAATATTTTCATTATACTCCTCAGTTAAGCAAACTACCCTTTTTTCATAGGATCTGCGCATAATATTGACAACCGAGGAAAAAATGTACTTCGAACGGTTAACACTTAATAATCTTTTTGAAAACAGATTATTTGCAACTTCTCAGAACATACCATTTTAAATTCAAGGTTAAGCTTGTATTTTTGTACGGACGGAGCTGTAAATGATATTAAAGAGAAAATATTTTGCAGAAGGTTCCGACAATAAAGGTAATATTTCTTGTTTAAGTGCAATAGTAACTGAAGATGCACAATAATCAAGACTTGTCTTACAACCTTGTAAATGTTGGAGATTATAAGTTCCTCGCTATGTCTTCAATGAACTACAATTTCAGAGATTTTTACTTATCTAAAATGAACCTAGGATGAGTTGTACGGATTGTAGATACCGGTGATAATAGGTTCTTCGATAGGTCTGCAAAGAAGTTAAAACTTTATATTTTACTTATCTAAGACTAATCTAAGATGAATCATACGGATTGAAGCTGTTGAGAACTGTAGGTTCCTCTCTATGTCGAACCTAACAAAAAGGTTATTCCTAACCTCTCAGAATAATTAAAATAAGGAATTCCTCTTAGATTAACTTCACTGACTTTTTTTTTATATGCTACTAACTGATAGACCGAAAATTATATTTAATAAACATTATTCTATCCTTTATCTTGAATGTTTATCAGTCACATTAAAAATACGTGTTATGATGTTTCATGTTCCTTATCATATCTTTAATTGTTTCGAATACCATGGAATGCATAGCCACAACCGCTCTCTTAAATACAGAATCTTAAAAGAGACATTATAAAAAAAAAATTTTTTTTTTTTTAAAGAAAACTTTTGAAAATTTTTTAAAATTTCGGACTTTTTTTTTTTTTTTTTTTAATTTAATTTTCTTTTCAAAGTTACTGAATAAAACAAACTATCTTTGTTTAATATGTTTTAAAGTTATAGGCTTAAAAACCAATAAATAGTTGTTAAAATATATGTTATACTTAGAAATAGTTAAAAATAATTAAAAATATTATTGTTATTAAATATTAAAAATAATTTTTAAGTGTTATAATTGCTAAAAATATAATAAAAAGTTATAGTAATAAAGAGTTAAAATTAGCTGTTAAAAAAGTTTTAAAAGGTAGATACCTTTTTAGCAAGACTAATCTGACAGAATTTGAAGTTTATTTTTTTCAGAAGAATTATAAAAAATGAAGAAGCAGCTTTAAAAAAAATTTGATTTTATACCTGCCGAACACTAGCGACTTTTGACTTTTTTGGTAAGTGTATGAAATTTCACCCATTTCGAAAAAAAAAAATTAATTTCCTATTCATTTCTTAAATGTGAGGAGCCCAAAATCATTAAAGTCGCTTCTTATATATATATATATATATATATATATATATATATATATATATTATATATATATAATATATATATATATATATATATATATATATATATATATATATATATATATATATATATATATATATATAATGGCTAGCCTACGAATCAAATAGCGAAGCTACTTTTCTATTAGTAACGTATCTTTTTTCCTTTTCTTATTCGGGTATTGATATATTTTGATAACTTCTGACGTCACTTATTTCATTTCACATTTTCTTTTTCCGTTGCAATGTTTTATAGAAAATCCTTTCGCTTTAGTAATTTAGAAAGCTTTAAAAAGGTTTATAAAGGCTTTAAAAAGGTTTAAAGAGGTTTAAAAAGCTTTGAAAGCTTTCAAAGCCTTACAACCACAAAATTAAAATATTAAGATGAAGATCTCAACGCCATCTGGAAGAGACGTTTTCAACGAAAGAAAAGAAAAATATAATTATCCGAGGAAGAGATTCCGAAACAGCTTTAAAAAAAAAAAAAAAAAAAAAAAAAAAAAAAAAAAAATTTTTTTTTTTTTTTTTTAATTTAATAAATAGTTTTTTTGTTCTTCAATTAAATAAATTCATCTTCCTTTGAAATTAGTTTAAGAAAAACAATTTTTAAATTGGAATTTAAATTAACTTCTACTTGTATATATATATATATATATATATATATATATATATATATATATATATATATATATATATATATATATATATATATATATATATATATATATATATATATATATATATATATAGGCACAAGGGTAAATGAAGCAACCATCTCTGAAAATGTAAAAAATACCCTAACAATTTTCAATACATTTCCAAAAAATTAAATTTACCTTAAAACTTTTTTTTTAATATATATAAATATTTATATATAAAGTGAAGTTTAAAAAGTTTAAAATAAGATGTGTTTTTATATTTTTTTTTTAGTTTTTCTATTATTTTAATATTATATATATATATATATATATATAT
>SEYY01018460.1:27500-32500 GCA_009176605.1 Armadillidium nasatum | reverse complement strand
TATATATATATTATACCATATCCCGCATGATGCAGGGTGGAGTCAATTGCAGAAATTTGAAATTCCTGCAATCGTACGTGGGAATAAAACCTGGTTAAATGGGTTCCCAGTCCTTAGAACCATGCAAAGAACTAATCTTCATCTGAGTCGACTGCGACGAAATAATCATTCATTATTGACCAGAGGTTACTTCTAACAATTCTTTATTTTTTCTTTTAATATTTAATTTTCCATTAGTTGCCGAAAGTACTTTGCATCGAAAGATGTGTTGCTTCACAAAAAAAAAATTTTTTTATATAAAATTTCTTTTAATTTACTTTTTAAAAAATACTGAAATATAACGAAATATTTTTTCTTTTACCTTTGATCAATAACATTCTTCAATAATAATTCGACAAACAAACTGCATCTTCAGGGAAAAGATCTTGAAGATTCATATCCAATAGCCTTCTCTTCTCTTCTATTCTCTTCACTTTCC
This sequence comes from Armadillidium nasatum, assembly GCA_009176605.1. Taxonomy (NCBI): domain Eukaryota; kingdom Metazoa; phylum Arthropoda; class Malacostraca; order Isopoda; family Armadillidiidae; genus Armadillidium; species Armadillidium nasatum. Next base: position 32,022 of record SEYY01018460.1, on the reverse strand, counting down.
TTCCCTTCTCTTCTCCTCTTCTTTTCTGACTTCCTTGTGATGTTCTTAACTTTTCTTAACGACATCTGCTTCCAATCACATCCACTCTCGACGGCAGCCGAATCATATATATATATATATATATATATATATATATATATATATATATATATATATATATATATATATATATATATATATATATATATATATATATTATTTTTTTTTTTTTTTTTTTTTTTTTTTTTTTTTTTTTTTTTTTTTTTTTTTTTTTTTTTTTTGGCGAACCCCCTTTTTTCAATTACAATAAGAATGGAATATAAAAGCCGAATAAATACCAAAAAGATTCCAAAACTTCCCGGAACCTCCTAGAACCTCAAAGAGCGATCGTGACACCCCTCCTCCCCCCTCAGTTTGAGAAGCTCTGCAATTGTCAAACAGTAGTCGGCTCTAATTTAGTGTGAAGGTAAAAGTTTAAATAAATCTGACTGGGAGATACTTCATAATCTTCCTTTAAATGAATATAGGAATCTAAATTTGAATATAAAAGTATTACAAAAATGTAAAATGTATTTCGCAGTTGCATCTGATACCCAAAGGTATCTACCGAAGTCTATAATATTGATTCAGATTCATAAATTTGTAAAAAATCTAATTTGGATTTACCCAAAGGTAAATTTTGATTTTCTTATAAAATAATTATTTAAAAAAACGTAAATATTTTTTTTGAAATGATAGGGGATAATCCCGAAAACTAATCTCTCCATCCTTTTCTAAATTATAAGCCCCTCATTGAAAGGGCTCTGCCCGCCGTGAGTGGTGGTGATCTGTAAAAAAAAAAAAAAAAAAAAAAAAAAAAAAAAAAAAAAAAAAAAAAAACTTAGGTTGTTTAGATTTAACTCAAAATTCCAATAAACCTACGAAACTTTCTTTACTCTTCAATATCAAATGTTTGTAAACTTTTTATAAATCTACTGAATGGATTATCTGAAGATCGTACTGTTAACTGAGTAGTTGCCATTGGGATATGAACGTGGTACATAATGAAACAAATTTTGTAAAAATGTATGTCTCTTACTTGTAATTGATTCCCGAATATAAATTTTTTAAAAAAATGCATTTTTAAACCTGAATATTTATTATATTTTTATATATACAAGCGAAAAAGTTTCGTACTGTTTTGACTGTATAATCCTGTACTGTTTTATGCTGTCGATTGCGATGTTTTAATACGCAGCAACAAATCTTGGCCTTATAATTAGTGTGGAAGAAACTATTTTTCAGTTTCTAAGTTCCGTATCGTCAGCAATTCAAATTTTAAATATTATTTTATGATAAATTGTTCAAATAGTTTGTAATATATTAACTGTCAGACTACGTAGAGACATTTAAATGTACATTAGCATGCACTGCATGCCTTGTGTTTAATAAAATCTCTACCTGAATATGTGTATATACGAATGCATGTATATAAATATACGTATATATTAATGTATGAAGGTGTCTGTATTCATTCTATTTTTAATCATTATTTATAGGACAAATTTTTTCCTGAAAACATTCCTAGAATTTCTTATTTATTTATTATTATCAATCCTCCTCCTCTTCCTCTTCCTCCTCCTTTCCCCTCTTAATCCCCTCCAGAAATCTCCTTTCTACCAATCAACCAACCCTTCCCCCTCTTTCTTCTTCGTAATGCTAATGTTCAATTTTTTTTTTTTTTTTTTTTTTTTTTTTTTTTTTTTTTTGCAAAGATTTGCAGCGATATTGAAAATGAAGCCTTTGAATTTAATAAAGAGCTTCGAAAGTCCTCGCAGACATGTTCCCGATTGAGGAAATTAGAAGATTTTTCTTCTCCGAATGTCCTTTCTGTCTACAGAAATTAAGCAATTCTCATATTAAGATGCAAACGCAACACACTAACACACGCACATACACACACACACACACAAAAAAAAAAAGGAGGTCAATACTGAAGATTGAGAGGACGATCTCTCTGTCGGATTCCTCTTTAGATTATATATATATATATATATATATATATATATATATATATATATATATATATATATATATATATATATATATATATATATATATATATATATATATATATATATATAATATATAAATATTATAAAATAAATAAAAATAAATATTGACCCTTTATTTGGTAAGATAAGAAAAAAAAAAAAAATTTGCTGGGTATATCGTTATCTGAAGGTGGTCAAAATGCTATAAATAATTTATGTATATATATATATATATATATATATATATATATTATATATATATATATATATATATATATATATATATATATATATATATATATATATATATATATATATATATATATATAATATATATATATATATATATATATATATATATATAATATATATATATATATATATAAAAATATACTTATATATATATATATATATATATATATAAAAATATATATATATATAATATATATATATATATATATATATATATTTTTTATATATATATACAAAATAAATATAATTATTTTTATATATATAAAATATTATAATATATATAAATATATATATATATATTATATATTATATAATTATATATATTATTATATATATATATATATATATATATATATATATATATATATATATATATATATATATATATATATAGTATATATATATATATATATATATATATATATATATATATAGTATATATATATATATATATATATATATATATATATATATATATATATATATATATATATATATATATATATATATATATATATATATTGGGTTTGGTTGGTTTGTAGAGCTTGAAGTTGGTATTTGAGCTTGAAATATAGTAAGAATAGGGATTTTTATTTGTTTGGAGGGCGAGAACCTTCGGGAAGGGTGGTTTAATTAGCATAGGAATGGCGGCCTCGAGGAATTGGTAGTATCCTCTGGAAAGCGTCATAGGTCGTGCGACTTGAGGATAACTTTGGAAGAGATGGCTGGGAGGAAGAGGGTTTCAGAAGTGTAAAAGATGGTTAACACTGAATGTAAGAGAGATGTATAAAGAAGAGGAAAGGGATGAAGTGGGAGCTATGATGAAAGAAAGAGGGATTTATATTCTATATTTCTGGCTTTAACAGAAAACGAAATATGAAGTGTGAGGAGAGCTGTCACTTGGGAAATACAAGTTAATTTACGCAGAAGTGAAAGAGAGAGTTAGAGCAAAGGATGAAGTGGCAATTATTAAAAGAGATGGAGTGGCGGAGTTGTGTGAAAAGGAGTGGAAGAATAAAAAACCAAAATAGTCTGTGTAAAATTAAGGTTAAAAAGGGAATATAGGGTACCACTATGTGCAAATGGGGAAGTGGCAAATGAGAGGAAGTAAGATACATTTTGGGAGAGTATGAGTTAGTGTACTGTGTAGGGAGTTTTGATTTAAGGAATAACGTTTGCCTGAAGGGCGACTTGAATACAAAGCTGGGTAATAAAGAGGTCAACAGGATAATAAGATCATTTGGAGTGAAAGGGCTAAATGAAACTGGGACTTAATTGGTTGGAGTGAGTGTAGCAAGGGGACTTATTATTGGAAATACATAGTCTAAGAAAGATACAAGTATACCTGGTTGAGTGGTGTGAATGAGGAGAGGGGGCTACTTGGATAATGTGTATGTACGATGGGAAAGAAGGAGCAGGTTTGTTAGATGTTTATGTGCTGAGGGGAACGGCAATGGGAATCTCAGACCTTTTCTTGGTGTTTGGTGTTGGCTAGTATAAATGCTAAAGTATGATGAGAGAGAGTGACGGAGAGGGTGAATGTGGTGGAGATAGGAAAGGTGGTAAGGTTAGATGACAAGAAGAAGAAGAAGAAGAGATTACATAAGAGGAATAAGCGAGAAATGGGAGAGGTAAAGGGGAATGACATTGATGGGGTGGAGTAGAAATGGAGTAATTTGAGGAGCGTCAGAGAAGGTTGTCAGAAGGGTGTGTAGGATGAATAAAATAGGGAATGATAGCAGAAAGGTGAATGAATGGTGGAATGAAGAGTTGGGGAATATAATCAAAAGGAAGAAAGAGGTTTTTAACAAGAATTAGGGTACTAAGGAAGATAGGGATTTGGAGGAGCATAGGGAGAAGTGTTGGGAGGTAAAGAGGAAAGTTGGGAAGGAAAAAGAGAAAAGTGGAAGAGGATTGGGGAAGAAATGTAGTAGAGAAGTTTAAGGAGAGAGCAAGATGTTTTTGAAGGAGGTAAATAAGGCGATGAAGAGGAGAGAAGAACAGGGGATAGGATGGTGAGTTGAAAAAATACTTTAGTGATCTGATGAATGGGAGGTTAAGGTTTAAAGGAGGAGGGGAGGGGGGTAGTAGAGAATAATGTGGAGGTGTTGGGATATCGGGAGAGGAGTATTAACAGGAAGAAGGTGGAAGTTGCAATGGGGAAAGATGAAGATGGGAAAGTTGGAGATGAAAGGGAGGGAGCCAGAGAAGTGGTTAACTTGTTGGTTAGAAGGCGAAGTTTTGGTGGCCCCAATCGA
>SEYY01018460.1:17500-20000 GCA_009176605.1 Armadillidium nasatum | reverse complement strand
TATATATATATATATATATATATATATATATATATATATATATATATATATATATATATATATATATATATGCAATAATTTTTCTGGTTCCTCTTCTTCACGTTCTTTCTGGCATTTTGCAAAATATGTCAACTCAAATTTTGCTTCTTCCTCTTTCCTTCCTTTAGTATCTTCCGACGGCACAACCATGGTATCCCCCCTGTGGTTTTCAAAACTTGTGCTTCCGAGCTTGCACCCTGCCTTGGTAAACTATTTCGTCTTTGTCTTTCCACTTTAACCTTCCCTTTTTATTGGAAACGTGCGCTCATTCAGCCTGTGCCGAAGAAGGAGGACCCTTCTCAACCCTCTAACTATTGTCCTATTTCTTTAACCTCCGTTCTTCCTAAAGTTTTCGAATCTATCCTTAACAGAAAGATTTGGAAACACCTTAATTCTTCTAATCTTATTTCTGATCGCCAGTATGGCTTTCGTAAGAAACGTTCTACAAGTGATCTTCTTACCCTTCTTTCTGATTCTTCGCCAACCGCTCTTCGGTTTCGGTGAATCTTTCACTGTGGAGCTAGACATATCGAAAGCCTTCGTAAGAGTCTAACACAGAGCTTTGATTTTCAGACTTCCCTCTTTCGGAATCTATCCTTCTCTCTGATTTTCTTTCCGGTCATTCTATAGCTGCTATTGTAGACGGCCACCGTTCTTTCTTTAAATTTATAACAGTGGTGTTCTTCAGGGATCTGTCCTATCCCCAACTCTTTTTCTAATTTTCATTAATGATCTTCTTCTTTATTACTTCATCACCTATCTACTCCTATGCTAATAACCCCACCTTTCATTACACCTTTCACTTGGAGCAACAGACCTCTGATCTTTCTTGAATTTCAAATTGTGGCTGAGAAATCATGGTTGTTTTCAATGTCTCAAAAACTTAATTCCTCCATCCTTCTACTCGACACAACCTTTCAAACAACTATGACATCTTCGAAAACACTCGACTCAAACCTTAATCTGTCCTCAATATTCTCTATGTTTCTTTTTCTCGGGATCTTTCTTGGAAGGATCTCATTACTTCTCTTTCTAAACAAGCTTCTAAGAGGGCGGATGTTCTGAGGAGCCTTAATGATTTTTTTTTACGCCATTCAAATTGCTTGCTCTTTATAGGGGTGTTGTTCGCCCCTGTATTGAGTTAGCCTCCCACATCTGCGGTGGTTTTACTCATACAGTTCTTCTCCAAAAGGTGGAGTCTAGGGTTTTCATCTAATAAACTCTTTTGCTCTTACTCTCTCCAATCTCTTTCTGCTCACTCTCTCTATACTATCGCTATTACAATGGACACTGCTCTTCTGAACTCTCACGTCGCATACCTCCTCCACTGAGAAGGATTCGTGAGACACGACTTTCTACACAATCTCATTCTTTCTCTGTCCAACTCTCTGACCCCAGACTTTACCTCTATGCTTAATCTTACATGCATTATACTGGTAAAGTCTGGAACACTCTCCCTCTATCTGTTTTCCCAACTTCCTTAGTTTTGCACACTTTTATATAGGGACATGTTGACCATTAACGGGCAGATTTACTGTATTTCTCCAAATATCTCTGATGGAAATTGATATGCCTCTGCCCTTTGCCCACCAGAGTAAATATAAAAAATTATTCTGTTTAATTTATTTATGATGATTATTTTTACTCATCTTGTTTAATTTTCAAAAAAGCAGAGTCTTATCTTTTACATTCAAATAATTACAAGCAGAAGTTTTGATTCATTTATGCCTGTTTATATTAGACATTATCTTGTCACCTGATCAATATTTTTCTTTAATTAATCATTCTCAAAAGTTTTGGAAAATATCCATCTGGCAAAAGAATGACAAAAAATGTCGATGTTGCCAGGTTTTAGAAAAAAATATCTAAAATTTGGTTTCATATCTATCGTACTCCATATACTACTACTACTAATGTGATAGAATATAAAAGTTCTATTTTATACGCATTTTATTGAACACTTTTGTTATAAAGAAATTAACTATGATAAGATATATAAAATTACGTGTGAAGCTCAAAAAATAAATTGATATCAATTTTGGCTATATAAAATTACATGTGAAGCTCAAAAAATAAATTGATATTAATTTTGGCTATAAGGAAAAAAAAAGTTTTTTTTTTTTCGTATTTGAAACTCATGTCTCGTTCAAGACAGCTGACAGGTGCTAGCACCTACAGGAGTATGGTGAGAAAGTGAGAAAGTCTGAATGCGTAGATCTTTTAAATTTCAGATCATAATCAAAGGCCGCTATTCCCCAACATATGTTTTAAACTGTCCTAGTCAAAATAAATGAGGAAATATATTAATGATATATAAAATTTGATATTTAAAATATATATATTTTTTTTTTATTGTTAACCTTTGTTTTCAATCAATAGAAAAAAACTTCACCTGTCTTTCAGTATTAAGAGTAATCTAAATTAGGTATAAATATTTAATATATTACAAGGTTACTTCATT
>SEYY01018460.1:10000-12500 GCA_009176605.1 Armadillidium nasatum | reverse complement strand
AGCTGGGATGCAGTAGATGTTCACCACAATACCCCTCTCACTAGGAACCTTTTTCCATGTGAATACCAAGAGGTCTGGGTGGACTTGTTTATGAAGTATAATACCCCATTACCCAGCTCAGCGGCCGTGGAGAGGTTGTTTAGTCAAGGTTCTGACATTCTAAGACCAAAGAGGGCAGCCATTGCACTCAGCAATTTTGAAACATTTATTTTCATGAAAGGGAATATGACCCTGTTCAGAATGCAAGAGGAGATCTACGAGGAGGAAGAGATCATAGATGGCTGAATAAATAATAATTTCTCTCATTTTTTGTTATATATTTGCATTTATCAAATAAAATTTAAAAATAATTCATCTTTACATCCCAGCGCAAAAAAAAAATTTTTTTTTTTTTTTTTTTTTTTTTCATTTTTTTTTTTTTTTGCTTCAAAATTTGCGCTTTAAAATTTTTTTTTATTTGCGGACATGTGCGCTTTTGCATTTGCGGACTAAATTTTTGAAAAAATATGCGCTTTTGCATTTGCGGACAAAGTTTTTAAAATTTGCGCTTTTGAGTTTGCGCTCTAAATTTTAAAATTTGCGCGCCCACCTCTGATATATATATATATATATATATATATATATATATATATATATATATATATATATATATATATATATATATATATATATATATATATATATATATATATATATATATATATATATATATATATATATATATATATATATATATATATCAAAACTATTTGTATTGAGATTTCATTGTTCTCAATAAATCTAGATTAAAATTTTATTTTTGCAAGAAAGTTTTTATTGTATAAAGAAAATTTTTATTTTTGCAAATAAATTTTATTTTTGTAACGAAAATTTATTTCTGCAAAGAAAAATTTTATTTTGCAGGAAAAAACTATATTTTTGTTAAAAAAAGATTTTTATAAGAAAAATTTTTATATTTTGCAAGTAAATTTTATTTTTGCAAAAAAAAAAATAGTTTATTTTTGCAAAAAATAATTTTTGTAAGAAAAATTTTATTCTCAAAAGGAAAAAAAATTTTTTTACAAGAGAAAACTTTTATTTTTGAAAAGGAAAATTTTATTTTTATTTTTCGAAGGAGTCAGCAAAAAAACATTCAAATATTCAGTAAGCCAAGTTTAAATTTTTACATTAATATTTAATATATTCTCATTATAATTAAGAGGACTTAATTGTGGCATAAAGGTAGTGTAAGTCACGTGATTGGAGGTGCTGGTTCGATTTCTCAGGTGGATTCTAACAAGAAATTTCCTAGAAAGTTTCCCCTCCAAAAAAAACTAATTTTCCCTGTACTCCCTTTGGAATATATATATATATATATATATATATATATATATATATATATATATATATATATATATATATATATATATATATATATATATATATATATATATATATATATATATATATATATATATATATATATATATATATATATATATATATATATATATATATATATATATAAAAGTTTTAATCCTTTTATATCTGGCAATTCTTTTCGTCTATAAACATGGGAATATGAATGGTTTCTTTTTTAATCTTTTCATTTTTTACTTTTTTAAATAAAATTTTATTGCCTTTTAATTCAAACACTCTTGCCATATCTGCAATGCGGTTTGTTAAAAAGTATATATATATATATATATATATATATATATATATATATATATATATATATATATAATATTATATATATATATATATATACAGACGAATATATATATATATATATATTCGTCACAGACGAAACTGATGGATGGGTACCAAAAACTTGCCGTCTTTGAAACTCTGTAAAATCAGACATACTTCACTTCAACCAACACAGAATGTTGACCATATAGCAATTGACGCTTCTTACAAACATTATAGGTTAAATACCACACGTGACATAAGTAGTAAGGGACGCGCTTTCTCAGGGTGCCAGACTTAAAAATCTGGCAACCTAAGCCAAACGGGTTTTTGATTTGCAATGCAAATCACTCCGCTCAAGTTAACCTCACGCTCTTTCCTGACACCATTTTGGAGGGTTCAACCCATTGAAATTGGCCTCAAGTCTGGGGAAGGGGCCCCCGCGGGGCCCCGTGAACCCCTCAAAAATGGCATCAGGAAGTTGCATGAGTTTGCAAAATCGCTGCGTTCACCTCACTTTCTTTCCTGACCATTTACTTTGCGGTTCAGTCCGCCTGAAATTTGTTTCGAACTTGGGGGTCTGGGGGTCCGTGGGCCCGCGTGGGTCCGTGAACCGAGAAAGAAAAATGTCAGGAAGGTCCCTGAGAATGCAGGATTGCACGCAAATGCAGAAAAGACCGTTAGGGACAGGTTGCCAGATTTTTAAATCTGGCACCCTGAGAAAGCGCGTCCCTTCCTTACTACTGACATAGAAGTGTCTATGGCGCCATCTTTGATTTCGTGTATACTAGGCGTCTTTCAGATTCACACATTATATATATATATATAT
>SEYY01018460.1:0-2500 GCA_009176605.1 Armadillidium nasatum | reverse complement strand
TGAGAGTTGAGTGCTGACTCCGTAAAGTTTCGAATTTTAGTTTAAATTTGTGTTGCTTTATGAGTTTGTTTCTTTTTAAGGCAGATTCGTATTGCGGTGCAGTCTTTTAATATTTTTATTTACGCTTAAATAGTTTTCAATTGTATATCATATATTAAGAATACGAGAATATATTGTTCTGCAAGCCGAGAAATGCGGTATTATATATTTATATTATTATATATAGTTATATATATATATATATAATATATATATATATATATATATATTATATATATATATGTTATGAACTAAATTAGTCCTGTTGGTATACGTTAAGTTAGGCACCTCTTATTGATGTGTTAGAATATATTGTTTACGTTTTAAACTATTGCGCAAATGTCTAGATACTCCTTTGTGATCAGGTGAACTAAGTCAATTTGTGTCTTGCTCCTATGGTACTAGAATGTTCTCTGTGAAATATATTTTGTACATTGTAACGGGTGATAATTTCTTTTACTGAAATTATGAATATAATAAGTGTTTATACTGAAGACCAAATTCAATATATATATACAAGTTAACAATAACACAGTTATTATTATTATAATAATACTTAATAACTATCATAAGTTTTTTATTCAGAGTGTACATTTACAAGTTAACAATAACACAGTAGGTCCTATACTATTAAATTTAAAAATAATAATAATGTGACTATCCAGTGACTTAGGTCTAACGCCACCTGTTCCCATCTTAGTCTTAATGCGCAAGTGTCAAACCTGTTTTTAGGTCTGAATATGAACTTAACGAATTTTTAGCTTAATCTTAAACCTAACGGCTCCATACCTCTAATGAAAACTTTACTTGTAGCAGGAAATAAGAAAATTAAATAATAATAATAATAATAATAATAATAATAAAGTACTAAGATGGGTGTTATGATGAAATTTGTTACTATGGAGACCAACATAGATGCAAATATTTTTAACGTGTTTTACATGGTATGAGAATGCACCCCTCAAATGTATTTTGAATCCCCACACCATAGGGTACAAGCATTTTTAATGTTAATTTTAATGGAGATAGGGGTCCCGACCTTTGGTGAGTAACTCTTACAGAGGACTATGCACCCTGCAAAAGGGGGATGCGTCCCTATCTGTCTCTAAATAATTTTCATGGAGTAAGTGGCAGGGAATGGTTTCCTTTTTCATTTATATATCTTACTTAAAATTATTTTTTATTCATTTTTAATTTTAATTTTTAAAAGTTTTAATTTTTTTTTTAATTTTAATAACATTTTTAATAAAAAAAAAATTTTTTTCAATTTTTTTTTTTTTTTTTTTTTTTTTTATATTATTTTTATTGATAATAATAAAGTAATTTTCATAGTAAATATTAGACTTTTCTAATAATATAATAATAATAATATAAATAATAATATATAATAATAATATAATAAAATATAATAATATAATAATAATAATAATAATATAATAATAATAATAATAATAATAATAATAATATAATAATAATATAATATATATAATAATATAATATAATATAATAATATAATAATAATCATTAAATAATAATAATATAATAAAATAATAATAATAATAATAATAATAATAATATATACATAAATAATAATAATATATATAATAATATATAATAATATATATTAATATAATAATAATAATAATAAAATAATAATAATAATATAATCATATTTTTTTATTTATTTATTTATTTATTTTTTATTTATTTATTTTTATTTTTATTTATATAATAAATAAATAAATAAATAAATAAATAAATAAATAAATAAATAAATAAATAATAATAATATAATACTGTGGGATGTAGGGAGTGGTGAGGGGAGGGGGTTTGACGAATAATTTTTCTTCTTCATTATTTATTTATTTGTAATTATTTTTAATTATATTTAATTATTTTTAAAAAATTTTTCGGTCATTTTTGATTTTTTTAATAACTTTTAAATATTTTTGAACTTTTTAATGTGGTAGGGGGTAGGGGGTTGAGGAGAGCAGTTGGTCCTTTATCAGGAGTTACTATTTTAAATATATATATATATATATAATATATATATATATATATATATATTATATATATAAATATATATATATATATATATATCATATAAAAAATAAACATGGATATCAATTATATGTGAATAACCAGATACCTCGTACACACCAAAATTAATAATTCACCTCCATTCACTTCAATTATATTTTATACACACAAACACACACACAAACACACTCATACATCATCATGATAGACCACCATAACATATATAATTTAGATGTTTAATTAAGGTTGATCAATGGATGGGGAAAGTTGATGAGAAATTAGAATAAATGCGGTTTCGGAAAATGAATTATCTAATTAATAAACTTTAAGCAACTTGGGAAAAAGATTCGCCAAAAGAGAAAAAGAGAGAGAAAGACAGTGAGAAAAGCAAAGAGAGGACAAGAGAGAGAAAATCAGAGGA
>SEYY01018459.1:175000-176708 GCA_009176605.1 Armadillidium nasatum | reverse complement strand
ACTGATAAAAATTTCTCTCCTCTTGTCAAAAATATCTCGAATAACTTCTGCAAATCTGCCTTTCCACCTCTTATTCGTTCTGATGTTTCTGTAGTCAATTCTCCCTCTGAAAAGGCTAATCTCTTCAACATCCTTTTTTCATCTAATTTCACCCTGCTCGATTCTGGCATCGCTTTTACTCTCAGGTGTTCAATGTCTCTACCTGTGATTACTCATCATCGGGTGAATGAGATTCTTAAATTTATGAACGTCAGGAAGGCCAGTTGCCCGGATGGCGTTCTCCTCGTGTTCTGAGGGAGGAGGCTTTTGAGTTGGCGCCTTTCCTCATTCAGCTCAGTACTTAAACACTCAGTAACTAGCCACAAGGTAAACCGTAAAACGACCGTCGTGGTCCCTACACTGAGCTATTTATTATCCAAATATGAAAGCATACTTTAAAATTATTATTATTATTATTATTATTGTTATTATTATTATTATTATTATTATTATTATGCTTATTTTATATATATTATATTAATTTTTAATTATAATTCTTTATTTTATTGCGGAAAGATAATCCTAATTTAGCGACTATGCCTAAAGTAATGTGTCACTATTGGCTAGTTTATTGCTATATATACACAAATTTAGCTTACTATTATATAATAATTAAAATAATTATTATAATTATATATATTATTATTATTATCGTAATTAATATTTTTGTCGTTAATTTTCATATTTAATACTATAATATTATATATTTTATTCTTATTTAATAATATTATTATTATATGTTCTTAGCTTTTTTTTTTTTTAATTATTTATTCTAAGTCTAGTATATTAATGTATAAATATATTGCTGAACTATTTTTCAACTGAACTTTCTGGTTCAATGGTAACCAATGTGTATCCCCTTAGAAGCCCCTTTTCAGAGTAATGTACAGCTACCTAATTATTAATATTGTACCTAATAGAATAGGACCAACTGAAACATTCTATTATCTGCAATTGTACATCTGAATAAAATATTGAAATTGAAATTGAAATTGAAATATGACGCTTCCAAAAAATATCACTAGAAAAATAAACACCGAGAATATTGAGGATAAATGAAGATTTGAGTCGAGTGTTTTCGAAGATGTCATAGTTGTGTGGAAGGTTTTTTCGAGTAGAAAGACGGAGGAATTGAGTTTTTGAGGCATTGAAAACGACCATGTTTTCTCTGCCCAATTTGAAATACGAGAAAAATCAGAGGTTAGTTGCTTCAAGGCAACCTTTCTTGAGCAATTAACCGTTGTTGGGAGGGGAGTCTTTCAAAGTGAAAGGAGTAATGAAGGGGTCATAAAGAGGAGTGGATATGTGATTTAGTAACAGAGAGGTCATTAAAAAGCGAAGTAGTTGAGATGGGACAGATCCTTATGGAACACCACAATTTGTAGATTAAAATTAATTAAGAACGGTGGCCGTCCACAACAGCTGCTATAGAACGACAGGAAAGGAAATTAGAGAGGTCCCAGAGAGAAGGATAGATTCCGAAAGAGGGAAGCTGGAAATCAAAGCTTTGTGCCCGACTCTATCGAAGGCTTTCAATATGTTCTACGCCCAGTTAAGATTCAGAACCACTAAAATGCGGAGGATCAAGAGTCAGAAAGAGGATCACCAGCAGAGCGTTTTACTAAGATACTGGCGATTTATATTATATTATATATATATATATATATAT
>SEYY01018459.1:165000-167500 GCA_009176605.1 Armadillidium nasatum | reverse complement strand
AGTAGCCAAAATAGAAACAGAGCTAGTAATCAAAATAGAAACAGAGCTAGTAACCAAAATAGAAACAGAACTAGTAACCAAAATAGAAACCTTACATTTTTACAAAATATAGACCAAAAAATAGGACCAAAAAAATCTATTATAACCAAAATGTATAAATTTGGTACTATAACTTTGATTTTTCTAAATGCAACTGAAATAAAATTGTCATACACTCGCCATTTGTCCTTTTCTGGTCTAATGAACACTTGTTGTCATGCCAGGAGCTATGTCTAGGCAAAATTTTTCGCATTGAATATTTTAACATTCCTTTATGAACATTTATATGAATTAACACAAAATGAATGGCTTTCTTTAGTGACATTGTTTTATAATTTTTAATAAGGTGTCAAGTTATTATAAAATGGAAACAATATTAATTACTATTCTGGAAGGAATTGGTCTGTATAATCACTTATATATTATATATATATATATATATATATATATATATATATATATATATATATATATATATATATATATATATATATATATATTATGTATGTATACTGCTATTGAGAATTCGGACCCTGACCTCTAAGATGGTAAGACGTTGCGCTAACCACTACACCACTGATGGTACAAAAAGGAATCACATTAATCTATTATCTATCACATTATCTATCTATGTGATTCCTTTTTGTACCATCAATGGTGTAGTGGTTAGCGCAATGTCTTACCATCTTAGAGATCAGGGTTCGAATCCTCAATAGCAGTATATATATATATATATATATATATATATATATATATATATATATATATATATATATATATATATATATATATATATATATATATATATATTCATTAAAATTTTCAATTATAGCTCTATATTCGCTTTATTTGCAACTTCCACTTTTATTTTCCAAAAAATATTGAACTATAAAAATTTAAATTTACTAAATTACTTTAACGTAATTTATTTTAATAAAAATTTTGTTTCTTAGAACTTTTGCAAAATTGAATTTGAATCACGTTTAAAGAAAAAAAAAACGTGGAGCTACTCTTACTTTATCAAAAAAAAAAAAAAATAAATAAATGTGAAGCTACATTTACTTTATCAAAAAAAATGTGAATCTACCTTTACTTTATATCAATAAAGGAGGTACTCATCTTTTTCTCTTTACTCTCGGATAGTTTTCAAGTGACAAATGGAGCCCTTATACTTTAATTACATTTTTAATCCTTATCGGATAAACGATAAAATTTTAATTTGCTATCTGAAGTATTATTAATTATTATAAAAATTACATTATACTTCTATTGGTCAGACATTCAACTATTCATTTGCTTTTAAACATATTATGGAATCAATATGGAATAAAAAAAATCGTACCCGATTTAAGAAGACATTTTTATTAATATATCCATCCATCTATCTATCTATCTATCTATCTATCTATCTATCTATCTATCTATCTATCTATCTATCTATCTATCTATCTATCTATCTATCTATCTATCTATCTATCTATCTATCTATCCATCTATCTATCTCTCAAATCCTTCTTAATAAACTTAATATAATTATAAGATTTTAATCATTAAGTTGGAAGATGTTATTTTACTTTTTAGAGTCCTACCTTATACCCATTCTATGCAGCAGATTTGTAAATAAATCTGGGGAGTATCAAAAAAATTCTAAATCACTTTGATATATCTTATCATGAGGCTATAAAAAAAGTAAGGTATCGAGTTGAACGAGTAATCATGAAGTATATGTAATTCAAATCGTATATGGACTCTATGTAAATTATCTTCAGATATTTAAAAAGCTTTTCAGTTTACTCTTAAGCATTGTACGTTTGTAGAAAAAAATAAATAGGGGCTTATGAGAAGAAATATTCTTAGAAACACTGAAATAATTTTAAACCAAATCTACGGTTTCTCAGATGTTTTTCAGAATTATTTAGATGGTTTATTAAAAGCTAGCATATGGTTTGCTTAGATTTGAAAGTAGTCTCTCAGAAAGTAATCAAGTAATATATGAGTATTTTACGGTGCTTTTGATGTGGCGTATTTTTACTGTATTAATTTGTGTACTTCAGCTTACGAATACTAGAACTCTGTTAAAGTCTGTTATTCAGTCTATCTATCTCTCTATCTCTATCTCTCTCTCTCTCTCTCTCTCTCTCTCTCTCTCTCTCTCTCTCTCTCTCTCTATTATATATATTATATATATATATATATATATATATATATATATATATATATATATATATATATATATATATATATATATATATATATATATATATATATATATATATATATATATATATATATATATATATATATATATATATATTTATATATGAAATTGGAAAAGAACTAAATAACACGTTATATGCCTTTAATTATTACTTATGATTTCCTTCTACTCCAAATACTTAAAAAAAAAAAAAAAAATATGCATGAACTTGATGGGATTTCCCCGTGACGAGGAAACACAAAA
>SEYY01018459.1:145000-147500 GCA_009176605.1 Armadillidium nasatum | reverse complement strand
ATTATTATTATTTATATTATTTTTTATTTTATTTTTATATTAAATAATTTTTTTTTTTTTTTTTTTTTTTTTTTTTTTTTTTTTTTTTTTTTTAAAGTAATATAATATATAATAATTATTTTATAATATAAGTTTATTATTATAATTAGTTTGTTTTAGTAAATACATAGTATAATATTAGTAATATTAAATATAATATATAACTATTATATTTATTAGTATCATGATTTTATTAACTAAAGTATAGCATTTTTAATATATGAAGCAATTATTTATTATAAAACAATTTTTCTGAAAAATATATTCGTAAAAGATAATACTATACAACTATACTTTTTATATATATACCTTATTATGTGATTCTTTATATGCATTATTAATATATTAATATATATTAATATATTAATATTATAATTAATATATTATAATATAAATAATATATTATATATTAATTAATATATATATATTATATATATAATATATATTAGTTTATATATATGGAGTATATATATATATAATATATATATATATAAATAATAATATAATAATATAGAAATTTTTTCCTCGTTCATTAAAATGATGAATAATGAATGAAATATGTTGCTGAAAAGTTCCTACATAAATCAAATGAACCATCCACGGTAATTTTGTAAATTATATTAATATGAATATAATTAATAAATTAATATTATATATATATAATATTATTAATTATTAGTTATATTATATAATAATATTTAATTAAAATTATAAATACAGACCGTGAGACTACTCCGAGCCCAGTAGCTTGATAATAAATACATAGCTATGATAAATCAACTGGGTATCATTGCCGGGTAAAAACTTGGCAATATACATAATATACTAAGACTAAGTTATCATAGTATAAATTTATATTATTTATATTATATATATATCACTACGATTCATATCTATATATCTGAAATTATTCAATAGTGTATAGTAGTATTTTTATTACAAAGCGTTTTTTATTTATTTATTATTTATTTATTTATTAGATTCATTATAAAATCATATTTAATAAAAGTTATTTGTTTGATTGCACCCGTAATATATATTTTCAAAATAATAGGTCAGTAAGCTGCTAAAAGATCTCATACATTAATTATTTATAGGTTAAAATGACAATACTATAATAATATATTATTAGGAACTATTGATTATATATTACCGAAAGTATTATACATATAAATTTATATATAATATGAAGATTGATACTAGATATTAACAGCTTTTTTAAATATATATATATAAAAAAAAAAAAAAAAAAAAAAAAAATATTATTATTAATTATAAATATAATTAATTAATAATCCAATATAAATAACTGCCCATTATGAAAAAAATAAAATAATTATATATATATATTTATAATTTTTTTTTTTTTTTTTTTTTTTTTTTTTTTTTTTAAAATTATTTTTATTTTAATAATAACTCATAATAATATTTCATTATTTTTGAAGTACAAGGTGTATAAGAATGAAAGAATGAAAGAGTTGAGGCATTAAAAAATTCTTCAATATCATAATAATCTAGTGTATATTGTCTAAAAAATTGTCGACAACTCGTGTTGGGTATATTCTGAAGAAATTATAGCCTTCACATATTTTATTCACATTTATATTGACCACATAATTTATTAAAGAATAAATCCAATAAGTATATATTGAAGTAAGAAGATACTTATAATCTCGCTTACAACGAATTATAGCACTTAATTAATTAGACTCTAAACAAAGTTGAAGGTACCTATATACCTTGATCTCTCACTTCTAAATATAAAATATTATACACAAAACTTAAAGAAAATAGTTAATAAGTATTAGCGTATGTTATAATTTAATATTATATTATACGAATTTGAAATTTTTGTAAAATAATATCATATTATATCTTTATTAACATCAGATGGGCAAAAAGCAGTAAAGATGATTCTTATTTAGACGCAAAATGAAAAAGATACATCCCGTGCATTTTATAAATTCTAAATACTTATTTATTTAGTTATATACTATTAATGACATATTGTATATATGAATTAATTATATTCCTTATTTTTATATATCCAGTACTAATTGCACTAAGATAATTGTTATATTAGATCTTTTACAGTTAAAATTTAGTATATTATATCTATGAGTACATTATGTGACATCAGAAGTATATAATATAGTTATTTATGAAACTTATAGAGATATTAATTATACTAATAATATTTGTGATAATAATTTGTGATAATATAATATTTTCAATAGATACGGAATATATAAAAATAATTACTATTATACAGATACATAATACTATATCATGAATTCGGAGTAAAAATATATGTATCAATTATCGTTTAGATAAAATATTTATTCATAGTCAATATATTTAAATATAGTATATAATAATATCATAAAAATTTATAATTATATATATATATATAAATATATAATATTAAAAATAATATTGTAATACAACAAAATATAAGAAA
>SEYY01018459.1:117500-120000 GCA_009176605.1 Armadillidium nasatum | reverse complement strand
CTTATATATTTCGATCCTTCAAATATAACAAAAAGAAATGATGATGGCAATGACTAGAGGTGCATCGAAAGAGTATTTGCCAACGCGAACACCAATTCAAATAAATGAATTCATCCTCATATTAGAGATTATGTATTTATAGGTTGTTTAACCTAGATATTAAAATGAATTTTCTTACCGAAAATCCAGAAAAAACGAGCCTGACCTGAAGAGTTAGAAAATATGAAATTCTTTCATTGATATCATATTAACAATAGTGAGGATCTTCCTCAGGGTTTCAATGACATCACAAAATTATATGATGGTGACATCAAATTATATAACATGATAGCGAGGAAAAATTTTTATTTATAATATCAAAAGGTAAGTTTTTAGTTTAAAAAAAAATACTGGTAGTTGTCTGTTAAAATCTACTTCCCGTTTCGATATAAGAGAGAGAGAGTCTTTCGAAATAATAATAATAATAATAATATTACTGTTACTATTACAACTATTACTATAATATTAATAATAAAAATAATGAAAATAATAATAATAATAATAATAATAATAATAATAATAATAATAATAATAATAATAATAATAATAATAATAATAATAATATAATAATAATAATAATATATAATAATAATAATAATAATAATAATAATATAATAATATAAATAATAATAATAAAAAATTTTTTTAAAAAAAAAAAAAAAAAAAAATTAAAATATATATATATATATATATATATATATATATATATATATATATATATATATATATATATATATATATATATATATATATATATATATATATATATATGCAAAAAAGCTGTAAAGTTATGGAGGAAAATGTCATGACAAGCTTGCAGCGTTATATTTCCATATCTCTTCATCCATTCTCTATTTCCTAATATTATATTTTCCTTAATTTTTATGTCATCCCTCTTGTCTATTTGTTTTTTTGTCTGTTTGTTTTTTGTCTGCTTGCTTTTTTTGTCTGTTTATATCTGAAAATCTTTTTTACTATGTATCTTGCATTATCTCGTTAGTTTTGTTTCCTTCTTTATTTAATCTTTCTTCTCCATCTCTCTCTCTCCCTCTCCTCTCCCTCACCCTCTCAATCTCCCTCTCCCTCTCCCTCTCCCTCTCTCTCTCTCTCTCCTCTCTCTCCTCTCCCTCTCTCTCCCTCTCCCTTCTCCTCTCTCTCTCTCTCTCTCTCTCCTCTCTCTCTCTCTCTCTCCCTCTCCCTCTCCCTCTCCCTCTCAATCTCCCTCTCCCTCTCCCTCTCCCTCTCCTTCTCTCTCTCCCTCTTTCTCTCTCCCTCTCAGCTATGTACGGTACGTTGAGCACAAAAGTTTCTATTATTATTATTTTAGGAGAGTGGTAATGACCTACATAGATTTGAGCTTAACCTTTCTGACCAATACTTTTACTTTCCAGTTTACGACTATTTTTATTTAAATAAGGAATTGAATCAAGTGTTCAGTTCAATGCAAATGGCGTAACATGTTAAATAATTCTTACCCAGCCACAAGCGCACACATATACATATTTACACACATACACACACACTCACACATGCACACACGCACGCACACACACACACACACAAACACATATATATTATATATATATATATATAATATTATATATATATATATATATATATATATATATAATATATATATATATATATATATATATATATATATATATATATATATTATAGAGTCAAGCATTTTATGCAGTAAATCTTTTTTATTTGAATTACAGTTATAATACTTGTTATCTAAGTAAACCATTATAAGTGGTTGGAAACGCACCAAACACTTGTTTATTATGCTTTGCTCATATAATAAGACACTAAAAGAAAAAAAAGGGTTGACTTTCACATGTTATTTTGTTGTCTGAGTGATTTCAGTACAAAATTTCGCCAGCAAATTAATTAATTTTAACAACACAAAAACTAGAAATATCAAAACCCACTCCTAACGGAAACCAGTATACTTATCAAAACCCAATATGCTTAGTCATCATAGGGATAAAAATATTATTAACCTAATATTATCTAAGACTGTTAAAGTATTTGTCTGGAAATTTTGAAATACAGACAATATAATATAAAGACTAAGTTTACCTGTTAGGTTAGATATATATATATCAAAACCCAGAATGCTTATTCATCAAATTGATTAAAATACTGATAAAATAATATTATCTAAGACTGCTAACGTATTTGTCTGGAAATTTAGAAATACAGACAATATAAAATAAATACTAACCTAACCTAACTGTTAGGTTAGGTATATATATCAAAACCCAGAATGCTTAGTCATCATATTGATAAAAATACTGATAACAATATTATCTAAGACTGTTAACGTATTTGTCTGGAAGTTTAGAAATACAGACAATATAAAATAAATACTAACATAACCTAACTGTTATTTTAGGCATATATATCAAAACCCAGAATGCTTTGTCATCATATTGATAAAAATACTGTTAAC
>SEYY01018459.1:112500-115000 GCA_009176605.1 Armadillidium nasatum | reverse complement strand
CTTTTCGTCTTATAAACTTTGCTGTTTGCTCTTTCTGCCCGTCGAATTAGTGCGTCATCCTCTCTATTTGATAGCAATTACAATGAACTCTGCTCTTCTGAACTCCTCCTCAATTGAGAAGGGCTCGTGCTACACGACTTTCTACACAAAAATATTAAAAAAATCCTTTTCTGTCCAACTCTCCGACCCCAGACTTAACTGCTATGCTCAATCTTATATGTACTCTACCGGTAAAGTCTGGAACACACTCCTATTATCTGTTTTCCCAACTTCCTTTGACTTGCATACTTTTAAAGGCCGTGTATCGGGACATGTCGGCCATTAACGACCAGATTTCCGATATTTATGGCCTTTGCCCACTAGAGGATATATATATATATATATATATATATATATATATATATATATATATATATATATATATATATATATATATATATATATATATATATATATATATATATATATATATATATATATATATATATATATATATATATATATATATATATATATATATATATATATATATATATATATATATATATATATATATATATATATTATCAAATTTAAAATAGTAAACGTGATCAAGCAAGAAACTCTGAAATAATAATGAAAATATAATGAATATTGGATTAAGTTTACTAAAAAAATTAATAACAAACTAAAAAAAAAAAAAATAAAAAAAAAAAAGTCGTTTATGTATTAGAAAATTTTTAAAAATTACTTTATGTTAAATTAAGTAAGTGGGACAAGAAATATAATAAAACTGCTCAAAATAAATTTAATGAGGGAAAAGTTAGGAAATTCTGAAACAAATAAATATAAAATAAATATTAAAAAAATATAAATATAAAAATAAATATAAATTAATATAAAAATTATTTGCAGTTGCCCTTGTTTTCCGTAAAATTACTTGTAGCAATATTAACTGTATTTTTTTATCAGAGTTATATATTACTATGAAAGTGATCTATGGCGAAATAATGTAAAATATAAAATCGTCATTATATCTGAAGTTTGATATTCGATTCTCGAGTATATATATTATAAAATATATATATATATATATATATATATATATATATATATATATATATATATATATATATATATATATATATATATATATATATATATATATATATATATATATATATATATATATATATATATATTAATTTAACGTAAGCTAACTCGCTCACTCTCTTTGGTATTTAAAATCACTATAATAAAAATATAAAAAGTAAAACACTAAAATGATATTAAAGCTTCCTTTTTGCTTTTAATCCTTGGTTGTTAATAATTTCTTTTTATCTTTAATGTTAATATATATATATATATATATTATATATATATATATATATATTATATATATATATATATATATATATTATATATATATATATATATATATATATATATATATATATATATATATATATATATATATATTATATATACTGACGAAATGAAAGTTAGAAATATTCTTAATTAAACTATACTTTTTAGAAAAACAAAATTAGAAAATTTACTGTATATGGTAACAAACACAGTAATATACATGAGAGAGTATCAACCTGATGAAGTACTATGTTGATTTTCATGTGTGGATGAGATTGTTGATTTGAATATAAGTTTGTTAATAAATAGGACTGGAAATTTGGTGAAAAAAAATACGAAATATTTGGAGATGTTTTAATGGTGAGATGAGCAACCATTATTGAGCGTTTGTGTCTTTGAAATTACTTTTAACCTTTTTAGGAATTTTGGGAAAAGTGAAGAGTAATGAGCGAATGACTCGTGCAATAAACGACATTTGTTTCCTTCGGAATTTTTTTAACTTATAGAAATAATAAAAAGATTTATTGGATATAATTATGTGGCATCAAAATGAATTGATTTTAATAATTGAAAGTGAGAGAGATAGGTTTTCGGTTGATTTTATTATTATCATTATTAAAATAAAGGATTTTTTTTTATCAATATTGGAATTTATCCTGAAGGTTGGACCCATAAAAGAAATGATTTACTGTTCGGTCTTTTCTACGAAGAGTTGTCTTGCAAATACATAAAGAGAGTTTTTTTTTTTTTTAAATAAAGTTCACATCTCACGGGCATTGCCCTATTCGAGGATAGGAACTTTTCTATGTAGTATATACCTAGGATCCCCAAGTGGGATCGAACCGGCGCCCTCAAGCACGTGAGTCAATTACTCTACCGTTTGAGCCACTACCTGTTACAAGTTCTCACGAAGTTTTCAGCATCAGGCAACTACTACTGTCATTCAGTGACCTAGGCCTAACCTGAAGACTTTCAGGTGATGCAATTTCATTCTCAACCTAGACCTAACCTGAAAACTTTTTTCAGGTGATCAAATTTCATTCGTAACCTAGGCCTAACCAGATATTGTCCGAGACCAAAAAAAAATCCTGACCTAAGCCTAACCGGATGCAACCCCTCGAATGTAAGGAAAAGCACCTACCTTAATTAATAA
>SEYY01018459.1:95000-97500 GCA_009176605.1 Armadillidium nasatum | reverse complement strand
TATAATATATATATATATATATATATATATATATATATATATATATATATATTATATATATATATATATATATATATATATATCAGGAGTTTGGACGATTACTGATGATATAAACGATATTAAAATGCTATATGTGTTCCCTTTGAATCCTTCGCTGATGGAAATGATTAGCCATATGAAGTATCGATGTTATAAAAATGAAATAAAAGCAAGAAAATGGGAAAGGCTTACCTGAATTAATAGTGCTATGAATTTCTGACTCCATATGTACAAGTTTCTAACAGGCGATTAAATTATAAAATATAAAATGAATAATAAAGCAAATGAACCACACTATAGACCCCTTCGATAGTGTTACAAAGATGGCTGGTAAAACATTCAATATTAATTTTCAGACAGAAATTTCGACCTGAATCGACACAACTACAAAGTAAAACACTTAACTAATTACACCAAATGATCACGAGGATGTTATGCACAATTTATATAGACAAAGATTGCAAATGCAGTCGTTCAAACTTAGCTTCAAACTGAGTAAAATAATATACAACGAAATCAGGAATTTACATAACGCTGCGCTCTTGTTACAATTTAGTATCTTTGTTACTTTGTTCTGTTACTTTGTTACTTTATCACTTTGTTACTTTGTTTGTTTATTATTTTGTTACTTTATTACTTTGTTTCTTTTTTTACTTTGTTACTTTGTTACTTTGTTACTTTGTTACTTCCCTGTCAGTGTCAATCTGTGAAGCAGTTAATCAGTGAGCCTATTTGTCCGTCTCTTTGTCTTTCAATCTTCCTTTCACTTAAATAATTTCTTCCTCCACCACAAAAAAATAATCAACATTCTTCATTAGATTTTCAATCACTTACCAGTTTGTTTGTTTACAATTTTACGCTATTATTATTATAATTATATTATTATTATTATTATTAATATTATTATTTTATTTTTTCTATTATGAATTATATTTTTTTATATATATATATAATATATATATATATATATATATATATATATATATATATATATATATATATATATAATATATATATTATATATATATATATATATATATCCTCCTGTGAGCAAAGCCCGGAGGCCTACTAATTTCCACCGGAGTTGGGAAACATCAGATCTTTGTATTTAGAGGCCGACGTGTCCAGATACACGGCGTTTAAAAATGTGCAAGTCAAAGGAAGTTAGTAAAATAGATAAAGGGAGAGCATTAATGACTTTACCTGTAGAGTACATGTAAGATTGAGCATAGCGGTTAAGTCTGGGGTTAGAGAGTTGGAGAGAGAGAGGATGAGAATGTGTAGAAAGGCGCGTTGCACGGACTCATCTTAATGGAGGAGATATGCGAAGTGAGAATTTATAAGAACAATGTCCGTCGTAATAGCTATAATATAGAGAGAGTGACGCAACATTTCGACGACTGAGAGACTGGAGTGAATTAGTAAGAGCAGGAGAATTGATGAGAAGAAATGCCCTAGACTCCACCTTGTCAAGAAGAGCTGTGTGAGTAGGACCACCTCAGATGTGCGAAACGTACTCCATACAGGGGCGAACGGCACCCTTATAGGGAGCAAGCAGCTGGGGTAGAGCGAAAAAATTCTGAAGGCCCCTCAGAATACCCAACCTCTTAGAAGCTTATTTAGAAAGAGAAGTTATGTGATCTTTCCAGAAATTTCACGAGAAAAAAAAAATACCGGGAATATTAAGAACAGAAGAAGATTTGAGTTGTGTTTTTGATGAAGATAATATAATTGTGTGGAAGATTGGGTCGAGTAGAGAGATGGAGAAACTGAGTTATTGAGGCATTGAAAACAACCATGCTTCCTCTGCCCAATTTGAAATTCGTGAAAAATCAGAGGTTAGTTGCTCCAAGGCTACCCACCTTGTGCATATTAACTGCTGTTGGGAGCAATAAAGGGTGGAGTCAGCAGCATAGGAGTGGATAAGAGATGAAGTAATAGAAAGGTTATTAATGAAAAGTAAAAAATGGGTTGGGGATAGGACAGAACCCTGAGGAACACCACTGTTAATAGACTTAAAGGATGAACGGAGGCCGTCTACAACAGCTGCTATAGAACGACCGGAAGGCAAATCAGAGAGAAGGTCACAGATTTTGAAGGATTGATACCGAAAGAGGGAAGTTTAAAAATCAGATTTTGTGCCAGACTCTATCGAAGACTTTCGATATATATTATAATATATATATATATATATATATATATATATATATATATATATATATATATATATATATATATATATATATTATATATATATATATAAAAGAATTTAAGGACCCTCTTTGAAAACACTATATTTTACCTCGTCTTTTATGAAGAGATTAACTAAAGACCTCTCAATTTTGAAGGTCATTTTAAAGCCTCCTTGATAAGACTTCTATAAATGCATTTATTTTTTTTAAAACAGGAAATATTTTTTATAAGGATTGTAAAAATTAAATATTTGCTTCCGAAAATAAGA
>SEYY01018459.1:62500-67500 GCA_009176605.1 Armadillidium nasatum | reverse complement strand
TATATATATATATATATATATTTGAGGAAGTGTGTTTGTTATATTAATATAAAAATGTTTTACCAGTAAGATATAAAAGTTTAAGCGACATATGTTGTTAGGTATAGGTCTTGTTGGAGCTAGGTAGTGAATGCTTAAGAAACAACAAATCATGCTGTGTTTATTTGATTATTTATGACCAGTGTGGGTGAAAAAGGATCTAGAGTACCTAATTTAGTGATATATATTATATATATATATATATAATATTATATATATATAATAATATATATATATATAATATTATATATATATATATTATATATATATATATATATAATATATATATATATATATATATATATATATATATATATATATATATATATATTAATATATATATATAATATAATTATTAATATATATAATATATATAAATCTTAAGCGTTTTAAAAAGTTATTTATTACAAAGCTTTTTGATATATATTGCTAAATGTATTCATGGATTGTTTTTTTATCTTCATACTTAACTCTATGACAAAGAAAAGGACAATGATTGTAGTCTTTATACGTTGTCTATAAATTACAGTCGACCCACATATTAAAGTCAGTTCTTAATTATCATTTATTCTTATATTGATATTTTTTTTTATTTCTTTCAAAGCCCTTATAATTAATTTATTTAAATTGTGCAAAATAATTGTAAAATTTTTTTTTAAAAAAAAAATAAAGTCAATTCAAGTTGACAGAATTTTTTTTTGTCGTTTTTTTGTTTTTAAATTAAAAAATTTTTTTTTTTTATCTTGTATCATTTGTCTAGGAAAATATGTTCTTGGTAAAATTTGACATATGCAAATAGCTTTAAAATAATTGTTCTTTAAAATTTTGGAGTGTGGAAAAAAAAAAAATACTTATCTAATCAGAATTACACCCCCATGAGATGTAAATGGGCCAAACCCTAATATAATAATAATAATAATAATAATAATAATAATAATAATAATAATAATAATAATAATAATAATAATAATATAATAATAATAATAATAATAATAATAATAAATAATAATAATAATAATAATAATAAATAATAATAATAATAATAAATAATAAAAATAAAATAAATAAATAAAATAATAATAATAATTATAAATAATAATAATAATAATATAAATAATAATAATAAAAATAATAATAATAATAATAATAATAATAATAATAATAATAATATAATAATAAATTATTTACATTACTCTACAAAATTTTCCAAAGTTTGAAAAGTGTTTGTTGGAGTATTATGAAAAAGACGCGTAATAAGATAGCCAAGACTTTACTCTTAATAAGTTAAAATATTTCCAACAGCAAAAGAATATACATTGGTCAGCCATTTGTAAACATTAAAACCTAATAACAAAGGAGTGGTTAGAATGATGTTAAATGATCTCTTCCTTATGTGTAACTACATTGTGTCGATTGATTCAAATTGAGTTTGAAGAAGCAGATATATATATATATAATATATATATATATGTTATATATATATATTATATATATATATATATATATATATATATATATATATATATATATATATATATATAATATATATATATATATATATATATATATATATATATATATATATATATATATATATATATATATATATATATATATATATATATATATATATATATATATATATATATATATATATATATATATATATATATATATATATATATATATATATATATATATATATATATTTATATTTTTTTTTTTAAAGAGTTTTTTGAAAATTGCAGTTGATTTTTTTTTTTAAAAAAAGGTTTTCCTACTTCAAAGCAATTATTTTGAAGGTCGTAAAACTGGAATTCTCGCCTTAAAAAAAAAAAAAAAAAAAAAAAAAAAAAAAAAAAAAAAAAAAAAAATCTTTAATGCAGGTTTTCGCCTTCCTTTAAAAATCATTGGATCACAGCTTGAAACCTTTTTTCTTTTCAAAATTATATCGCATGATTATTATTAGAATGCATACATATAATAATATATATATATATATATATATATATATATATATATAATATATATATATATATAATATATATATATATATATATATATATATATATATATATATATATATATATATTATAATATATATATATATATATAATATATATATATATATATATATATATATATATATATATATATATATATATATATATATATAATATATATATATATATTATATATATATATATATATATATATATATATATATATATATATATATATATATATATATATATATATATATATATATAATATATATATATATATATATATATATATATATATATATATATATATATATATATATATATATATATATATAATATATATATATATACCTCGTACTATCAAAATCGTGAATAATAAGAAAACTGAATAAAACTTAAATCCTTTAATTATTTTTACCTCAACGTACTAATTACCTGTCATTATGGATAATTAATAGGTAATTTATTACATTTATTAAAGCTGCAATGGGGAATAGTCAAGGAAGTTTACCACTAATATTTTATCACAGTTCTTTCACTCTAGTCATAAAAGTGGTCTTTATACAAATTTTGTATTGATATTAGCAATTCCATCAATACTCTTTCTGATACTTCCATTTTCCCAGCCATATCTGTTCTGTGGAATTCTTTGCGCTCATCTTTTTTTCCTATCTGATTTTAATCTTCATTACTTTAAAAATTTACGTCTGTTTTGTCTGAGTGGCTTTTTTTTTTTTTTTTTTTTTTTTTTTCTTATTTTTAATTTTTTTTTTAGAAAAAAAAAAATATTATAAAATATATATATATATATATATATATATATATATATATATATATATATATATATATATATATATATATATATTATATATTATATATATATATATATATAAATGGAATATGCTTTAGAAATCTTAACTGAAGGAAAACAAAGTTATCGAAGACATTAATAGATAATATGTAAATTTAAATCCTATTTCAGTAATATTATTTAAATCGAAAAAACAGAAGAAAATATATAATTTTTAAAAATAATTAAAAAAAAAAAGAAGTGAATTGAGTTAGAGGAAAGAGATTTATATTATATTATCAAATTTATTATATTACATGAACTCGGCACGGACATAAAGGAATGACACTTAAGAGTAAAATCTTCTTCAATCTTTTATCTCTTTTATTATTCTTGTCATCTTGATAAAGTTTGGAAGATAAATTAGTTCTTCATCACTTTATTCTAACCCTTAGCCTGGAAAATCTTCACAAATTTGTTAGGGTTAGGTTAAGTTAGGTTAGGTTAGGTTAGGTTATTTAAACCTAAATCATGTTAAGTTTTTTACATGAGGATGATATTTATAAATTTGAACGAAATCTTAATTCAATATAATGTTTTATGTACTGAGCTTTTGTCTTTCTTATCACAAACACTCAAATTTTCAGGAGAGATATTTGGAAAAGAAATATGTGATATGATCCGTGGCAGAAACGCTCTCTGAAAAAAGATACGAATTAAAATAGAAAAGGAAGAAGGAGAACCCATGCTCTTAAAAGGATTGAAAACAATGTTAGCAAAAGACTCTAATCATGTACTTCATGAGAAGTACGTCAAGATAAAACATCGTCAAACCTTCAGATATAAAAAGCAATTCGTAGAAGAGACGAATAACAAAATCTAAAAACAAAATAAAACAATCTGAGAATCTATTAATCTCTTTAAAACAATAACAGAATTACGATAATCAGTATAATGATAAACTATTCAGTCAATTGTAATCATAATAATCATAATCTTTTCAACTCAAATAAAATTTTGATCCCCCCCCCTCTCCCCCTCAAAAAAAACTGCTCAAATTCTCAAATATCTAAATAAGAAAAATCGAACCTTCATTCCCTTAACATTGAAAACCTTTAAAAAAAAAAAAAAAAAAAAAAAAAAAAAAAAAAATATATATATATATATATATATATATATATATATATATATATATATATATATATATATATATATATATATATATATATATATATATATATATATCCTTTATAATTTACTAATAAAAAACCGTAAATTTTGATTTATTCTTTTATTACCCCTTATTGAAGCAAACAACGAATATTTGACACTGTTTATTCTTAGATTTATAAACGTGAGATGTTAAATTAATGCTATTCTTCACAAATTTTTATTTTCTTATTTGATTGAGCTTTCGTGCTTTGTTTACAAGTCACTTCTTCAGAATGGATAGTTTTCTTCAGTGTTGCTGGAAGTTAGGATCGTCTGGCAACACCGGGATGTTGAAGTGGCAACCTTGGTAAATTTTTAAGGGTTTTCTTCAAGCCTATGGATTTATTTAAGTATATATTTATGGTATTGTCTATTGTAGGTTCTCCTTTTATTAGGTTCATGTTATTTGTATTTTTTATGAGGAATGATTCAGTTATTTTTCTGGTATTTGTATTATGTATTGTTTTTATTAGCTGTGTGTCTTTTAGATTTGGTATGTGGTTATGAGTTCTTCGATGATTAGTAAGTGAGGAGTGTATGTTGTCATTTTTTAAATCTATTGAATGTTGATATATTCTTCTTTTTAGGTCAGTTGTTTCGCCTATGTAAATACTATTGCAGTTGTTGCAAGGAATTTTGTAAATTCCTGTGTTGTGGTCTGGTTTATTTATGTGTGGTTTTAGTGTGTGTTTTAAGGTTATTGAATTAGATTTTACAGTATATATTTCTGGAGGTAAACTATTTTTTATTTCGTGAGGGTGAATATTTGGTAAGGGTAATATGTTCGTAGGTTTTAACTTATGAGATTGTGTTTTATAGTATTTATTTCTTGCCTTTTTGAGACTTGTTCTTATAATGTTATTTGGGTAATGGAGTTTTTTGAAAATGTTAGTTATATATTCTATTTCGTTTTTTAAGTTTGTGGGGTCGCATATTTTGTGTGCACGTAAAAA
>SEYY01018459.1:37500-40000 GCA_009176605.1 Armadillidium nasatum | reverse complement strand
GACGTTACATACCTTCTACTCAGGCATACCAATAACAATGACTTTACTATACCTTCCACATATGCATACCAATAATAATAACATTTGAATACCTTCCCCACAGGTATATTAATAATAACGATGTTACAATACCTTCCACTCAAGAATACCAATAACAATGACATTACCATACCTTCCACATATACAAACCAATAATAATGACATTACAATACCTTCCACTCAACCATACCAATAACAATGACATTACTATACCTTCCACACTTGCATACCAAATAATAATAACGTTTGAAATACCTTCCCCACAGGTATACTAATACATACTGAGGTCCTTTTGATGATAAATGAAGCAAACATAAGGATTAAATTTGGTATAAGTTTAGAGAAACATGCCACGATGATAAGGCGGTTTTAAATTGCAAATAATGATGAATTGTACTCAACCGCCTTCTTCGAAGTAGCAAAATATACAAATTTTATTCGCAATTTTATTTATTTATCTGTTCGCTTATTACCTTATCCACCCTTCTTACTTCATTCATTTTTTACCATACCACATTATCTATGCAAATTAAGCTCTATATATATATATATATATATATATATAATATATATATATATATATATATATATATATATATATATATATATATATATATATATATATATATATATATATATATATATATATATATATATATATATATATATATATATATATATATATAATATTATTGGTGTGTGTGTGTGTGTGTGCGCGTGTGTGTGTTTGTGTGTGTGCGCTGTTATGAAGTTAGGTGTCTATTTTTAAACGTTCGTATTTTTAGCAACCTTTTTTCCTTTTTTTTTTTTGATTAGGTATTTTTAAAAGACTCACGCAATTTTGATTTATCGTTGAAATTCGATTAAAATTAATAAACATTCGGATATTCACCGGATTTTTATGCTCTTGTTTGTAAGAATTTAGATAATCAATTTCCAGTTAATTAATTTGCCATAAAAGTTACAAAATTGATCAGTTAATAAGTGCTTGCAGTATATATATATATATATATATATATATATATATATATATATATATATATATATATATATATATATATATATATATATATATATATATATATATATATATATATATATATATATATATATATATATATATATATATATATATATATATATATATATATATATATATATATATATATATATATTATATATATTATATAATATATATAAAGTGTAGTGTATGTGTATATGTATGTGTTTAGTATCGTATAAAATATATAAAAATATATATTAATATATATATATATATATATATATATATATATATATATATATATATATATATATATATATATATATATATATATATATATATATATATATATATATATATATATATATATATTATACTATTATTATTTTATTGTCTTCTATCACTCGGACTTTAACAATGATGAGAAGCAATTTTTCTGTTTTTTCTTTGCTCATCTCATTGAATCAAGGTCTGCATTTATTTATCACTGTTTCTTATTAGATTTTCCACTCGTTCAAAATGCTCGATTAACGCCTGTGATTAAAGGCGTATTCTAGCGATCACGTTAATTCCTATTATTTTTTTTCTCTTTTCCTGACTTAATTTTCTTTGGAAAAATATATTAATATTCGAAACCAGACTTTTCACTATATTATAAAGGCTCCTTTGTTATGCTAACAAAGTTCAAAAGATGACACACTGTTACTGGGTAATAACAGAGGAAAAAAAAAGTTATATTACAGAGTATAAAAAAAGAAAGAAAAAAAAATAATGATTCCCCTTCTCACCCCCATAGTTGGGGTACAACAATAGATGCTACAAGGAGATTGTTAGCTTTTCTGTAATTTTCATTATGCGACTGTTAATAATATATATATATATATATATAATATATATATATATATATATATATATATTATATATATATATATATATATTATATATATATATATATATATATATATATATATATATATATATATATATATATGTATATTCTTATATCTCCTCCTGTGGGCAAAGGGCAGAGGCCTACCAAATTCCACCGGAGTTAGAAAAATCTTATCCAGATCGAAGGAGGCCAACATGTCCAGATACATAAATAAATAAACATTCTTTGTATCAAATTTTTCCTTTAAAATAAAAACAAGAAACTCAAAATCAAATAAGCAATGTTTAAAGTCCGTAGCAATGAATTCAAAACAATTTGCAAATATTAACAGAGTCAACTTTATCAGAGCAATAAAAAAAAAATATATACTGTATATATATAATACATTGTAAAAGTATTGTTTATTTCTATACTTGAAACCTGATACACCTAATAAATCTGATACATATAATGCTCTATCGAATAAACTAAACTTAATATTGATATAAGTTAAGTAAATAAACCCATTTTGCCTGTGATAAATCACAATAACTTAAAACAATTGATATACGATTTATTAAGTAACT
>SEYY01018459.1:22500-30000 GCA_009176605.1 Armadillidium nasatum | reverse complement strand
TTCTCTGATCTCGTAAGTTTAAAAATCGATTAAAATTAATTTTCATCTCTGCAGCCAGACGTATGGAGTTTGTTACTGTACGTTCCACATGTGCCGGCTTGTCGGACAGCTTTTGTAGCTAGGTAGACTAGTACACATTGTACAATAGCCACAAAATTACTTACATGTGTTTTTATGAGTTAGTATTTTATATATATATATATATATATATATATATATATATATATATATATATATATATATATATATATATATATATATATATATATATATATATATATATATATATATATATATATATATATATATATATATATATATATATAAATAAGCCACAGAACGATCTAAAAACTGTTTTAAGGCTGCTGCTATAAAGAAAAACCGTTTTTCTTTGTAATTATATCGATTAATTATTACTAAACGTACTTAATGCTTTTATTAGTGGCTGTCATGGCATTCCTGAATATTCAAAACTAATTTATTAGTATAAATATGACGCCAAAAGGTTTGATGGTGTAACACCGTGTTGCAACGGGAACTTAAAACTTAGCAAACTATTATTTATTATTATTATTATAAAATTAGTTTACTACAAAATCAAAAAAAAATTTGTTTGAAATGGGTTATAGGAAGCGAGTGAGGTTTTAAAAGAAGTTGTATATAATTTCTTTGGTAAATGCATCTTTTTAAGAATTTAAAATTAACCATTTTAATTTTTTTTTTTTAATGGAAATATTTTTGGTTTTTTCTAATTTCAAAATTTTATTTCATTTTCGAAAAGTTTATTAATATTAACTGATTTTAAAAATTTTACAAACTGAATTTGGCCAAAGTTTGATTAGGCCCTACTATCATATATATATATATATATATATATATATATATATATATATATATATATATATATATATATATATATATATATATATATATATATATATATATATATATATATATATATATATATATATATATATATATATATATAAAAGGCAGGCCTAGGTAAGAATAAATTTGCATGCTATAAGTCTAATAAAATGAAGTAATGTAAAGTAATTAAAGACAAATAAGAGGGAAAAACAATTTCGATATTAATCTTTAGTAAAAACTATGACAAGTACCCTTTTGGACATTGCTTACGTTTGCCTCTTACAGGGTACGAGAAAATTCTCTGACAATGCTTTTTTTTAATTTATTTTATTTAATTTTTTATCTCCTCTGGTGGGCAAAGGCCAGAGGCCAACTAAATTCCACCAGAGTTGGGAAAAATTCGGGATCTGATCGCTAATGGCCGACTTGACCCGATACACGGCGTTTAAAAGTGTGCAAGTCAAAGAAAGTTGGGGAAAACAGATAAAGGGAGTGTGTTCCAGACTTTACCAGTAGAATACATGTAAAGAGTGAGCATAGCGGTTAAGTCTGGGGTCGGAGATTTGGACAGAGAAAGGATGAGACTGTGTAGAAAGAGTATAAAGGGAAAACTGCAGTGTTAATGCATTTTCAAAATAAAAAGGTGAGGCACGATTCACCAAATAAGTCTGCTCTGTTGAGTTTCGTTTTTTGGCTCGTTATATTTTGAAAAATTTGAAACATTATGAAAATCTTTCTTCATGGCGTTTATTGATTTTATTTTTCCCCAAATACCAAATAACCGTGTGTTTATAAAGTAACCAAATTAAGATTATAACATGTACACACACACGCTCAATATATATATATATATATATATATATATATATATATATATATATATATATATATATATATATATATATATATATATATATATATATATATATATATATATATATATATATATATATATATATATATATATATATATATATATATATATATTATTATATAGTCAAGAAATTGAAGTTTTATCTTTTTCGCTATTCTTATCAGCAGTGATAATGTTAACGGAAATAAGATTAAGAGGCTAATCTCCTTTACTAATTTTCTCACTTTCGTAAGTCTTTTTTTTTTTCTAAGTTTTGGGACTACTGATAACTGTAATATTGGTAGGAAAAATAGATTTGAGAAAATTAAGATTGGCTGTACGGTACAAAATATGCAGTTTTATCTTGTTTTGTATAGGCTCCGTCCGCTCTTGAATGTGAATGTCCCACACATGTTCACATTCGCTTCACATAAGTTTACATACTCGCGCGCGCACGGGAAAACCAGAAGATTTGAAGAGTAGATTTTAAGTATGCCACTTCATTAATTTTAACATGTGTGCGTGTGTGTGTGCGCGCTTGTGTGTTTGTGTTAATAATAATAATAATAATAATAGGGTTGGAAACTTCCATGTCTGTGTGGGCGTGCATGTGCAGAGTTTGAAATAGTCTTGCTCTTTAAGTTTTTTTAAAGGGGCCCTGTCATTAGTTCCAGTGAGCAAAGGCGCCTTCGACATTTTTCCATATCATTTTCAGCTCCCAGTTCATAGAATTGATTTTTTTCTTTTAAATTGCTTAAAAATATGTATCAATTTAAATTTTTTTTTTTAGCAGAAAGGAATAAAATATTGAGAAGTAACATTGTACATAAAGGAGTTTTTTTTTATACATTTAACTGATAAGTTTACATTTTCTTTGAAATTTTTGTCTTTAAGAGTATTTATTACATTGCTTATGCATTTTGTTTCAATTTTGTTCGTTTTTTACTGTCAAATGACACAACTTCTCTTTTGCTTTATATCAACAGGTAAGGAGGATTGTAAGTTGAAAGAGACAATAAATTTCATTTGTGGCTTCGGATAATCTTTTAAAATAAATTTGTAATTACTTTAATGGAAGGTAGTTCTTTCGGTAATCCCTAGGGATAATATATATATATATATATATATATATATATATATATATATATATATATATATATATATATATATATATATATATATATATATATATATATATATATATATATATATATATATATATATATATATATATATATATATATATATATTTATATCGGGATTGTATGTAATGGTCGATTATTGCTCTAGCAACAGATTATTAGTAATTTTTTTTTTTTTTTTGTGATTTCTCTGTTGTAGTGCTACTATTTGTTGCCTGGAAACTAAGCATCTAAATATTTACCCTACTTGCACGCAGAATTCTGGCTTTGAGTGACGCGTGATATTGATTTCACATTAAAAACCTTTCCCAACTTTGAAGTAATTCACTTTTACTGTAAGGGGGTTTAACTTATTTGAATGGTTAGTCATGTTAGAATACGCCTACTAATCCCGCTGACCATATTGCAACCATGGTGGTTAGAAACTTGGGAGATTTATATGCTAGAAATTGGGAATTCATTTAATTATTTTAATTTTGTGATAGACTTTTACTAGAAAGAAATATAATATAAAATATAAAAATAATATAAAATATAATTATTTTTTATTGAAATTACAAAGAGAAATTATTATAGTAACCACAATGATGTTTGGGATTCGCAAATAGGAAGGATGGATGTTAATTTCTTGTTAAATTTCAAAATATATATATATATATATATATATATATATATATATATATATATATATATATATATATATATATATATATATATATATATATATATATATATATATATATATATATATTGACTGAAAGTATAAACAAAATAATAATTTTGAAAGAGCACCTATAAGATACAAGTTTGATACATCACAATAAAATAAAAATATGTATAAATACAGGTTATATTGATAATTTTAAATATTACATTTTTTCAAACTTTACCTTAGGGTCTTACCTAGGTAAACCTGTTGAATCACTTATCAAATTTTTGTTTAACTTTTACTTTTTTAAACTTTTATTATACAAAATTTATAATTTTCTGAAATTTTTTCGGAGAAAATGCATATAATCATTAATTTAATTAAATGTTAACTATTCTATTCCTTCCTTATAATTAAGTAAATCTCAGTTAAAATTATATCTAATTTTCTTAATCTAAAATTTCATTGCTTTTGACCTCTTAACAAATTTTAGGCAACCCCGGCCCTGGCAAAATTCCAGCCCTGGTCGGTCCCTATATATATATATATATATATATATATATATATATATATATATATATATATATATATATATATATATATATATATATATATATATATATATATATATATATATATATTAAAGATTTAATCTTAAAATCCTTGTAGACTGGTAAAAACGAGTTTCTAAAATGAGCTTAAAGGAAATAAACAAACTAAATTTATTCTTGAAGTTTTATTACATATAATAATCTTTACATTGTTCCTCTTTTCATAAAAGAAAAAATATCCATTCAAAGACCAAGGTATTTTCAGTCGTAGCTTGCCACCCTATTTCATAATATATATATATATATATATATATATATATATATATATATATATATATATATATATATATATATATATATATATATATATATATATATATATATATATATATATATATATACGTTCGTGTGTGTGAGAGTTGAGCATGCTTATCAATATACTTGTATAGTGATAGAATTGATTTATATCTTATATAATATGTAAATCTGACAATATTCTGTTGTATATTAATTCAGATTGTTTCATAAAATATATATAAATATTCAATAATTCGTCTTCGATTAGTTTTCATTTCGCTTGCTTATATATATATATATATATATATATATATATATATATATATATATATATATATATATATATATATATATATATATATATATATATATATATATATATATATATATATATAAGCGTTGCCCAAATGAAAAAAACCGGTAAATTTGTCTCCTTGTCCTTTTGTCCTGAAAATTGTATAAAGAAGATATTAAAATAGGACAATCGTATGGAAGGTGAAAGTTATCAATATATATATATATATATATATATATATATATTATATATATATATATATATATATATATATATATATATATATATATATATATATATATATATATATATATATATATATATATATATATATATATATATATATATATATATATATATATATTATATTATTATTATTATTATTAAGTAATGAAATCGAATAGCAGTTTTGCCTGTCATAAATTGTGACGTAGGTTTCTACTTCCCAAATTAAAAATAAATGAAACTCGGAAATGACGTCATCCTATTTTCGACGTTCCCGATAAAATTTGCCAGATTTAAATCAATTGACCAATCAGAGTGAAATTGCTTAAAAATTACGTCATCTTCATCGAAACTCTCAAAGTACCATTAGCCATTAAATTTCATATATATATATATATATATATATATATATATATATATATATATATATATATATATATATATATATATATATATATATATATATATATATATATATATATATATATATATATATATATATATATATATATATATATATATATATATATATATATATATATATATATATGTCGGCTTGTCCTGTTACACGGTTTTTTTTTTCATTAATTTCTGCAACATTCGCTGTCTTGTCCAATTTCCACTTTGTCGACCACCACCTCTCTTCTTCTAGACCTCATTTGTTGTTCCATACTGAAGCTCAGCTGTTTTAGTGTCTGACAGCAAACACTACTGTTTTCTCCTCCTATCTGCACCCTGCCTTGGTAAACTGCTCTCTTCGGCATTTCAGTGAATTTTTTGCTGTCACGCTGGGACATATCGAAAGCTTTCGATAGAGTATGACACAAAGCTTTGATTTCCAAACTTCCCTCTTTTTGAATCTTTTCTCTCTGATTTCCTTTCCGGTCGTTCTATAGCAGCTGTTGTAGACTGCCATCGTTCATCCTTTAAATCTATTAATAATGGTGTTCCTCAGGATCTGTCCTAATCTCCAACATTTTTTCTGCTTTTCATTAATGACCTTCTCTCTGTTACTTCATCCATCCACTCCTATGCCTATAATTCTACCCTTCATTACTCTTTCAATTTGAAAAGTGTCCCTTCGAATAGCAGTTAATAGACGCAAGGTAGCCTTGGAGCAACTAACCTCTGATCTACCTCGTATTTCATATTTTAGAGTAAAGTAGTGTATGGAGCTATAACTAATGAAAACAGCTATGGACTATTATTTCCTTGGATATGTTAAGCGCCAACACACACTCACACACAGCTGATAATACCTAAATATATAAAGGAAAAACATGGTCGGTTTTAATCATTTTCTCCATCTCTCTTCTCGACACAACCTTCCACAAAACTATTAAATCTTCTTCGAAAACACACAACTCAAACCTTATCTCTCCTTAATATTCTCTGTGTTTCTTTTTCTCGTGATCATTTTTGGAAAGATCACGTGAATCAGATTATATATATATATATATATATATATATATATATATATATATATATATATATATATATATATATATATATATATATATATATATATATATATATATATATATATATATATATATATATATATATAGAATTTTTTTAGTTTAGCTCTATTAATATATAATTAAAAATTTTTAAATTTCGTAAAGGGTGGCGAGACGATCATCTGGTATATATTGTTTATTAATAACACTCTTCATTTGTTCTATTTTCAGCGAAGGAAAAAGTGAGTTAAATGGTAATTCACTTGGAAGTATTTATTCTTTTGATTTACGAAGTGTGAAATTTGGGATCCATATTGTTGTCATCGTTGTTTTTGTACTTTTATTTGCATTTTTTTTTTTTTTTGTCTTCGATGAGGTAGATCGTGTGAAAATCTATTACCGCTTACGTGATTGATATGAATATTGAGAGAAAAAGTTAATATTCAAGACAATAGTGTGTGTGTGGTGATAGAGTGCTTATCCCATCTCATAATTAGTCCCTTAGAACGTGGATAACTAATGTCATCAGACCACATACCTTAACATTCATAGATATCAAGATGTAACGTATCCGATAATATATGACCGGACAAAGTTATTGTGAAAAAATGTTTAGTTTCAATCAACTAAATATAGAAGCCAGGCAAATGTTCTTATAATGCAAGCTTAAAAACGAATTAGAACCTCTGGAGGAAAAGCTATAAAATGTTAAAATTGAGCAAGAGCAGAGATGGTGTATTTTTCGCGAGAAGAGAACTGATAATAAATATAGATACAGGATTAATCAAAACGGAATAGAAAACTAAATGTATAACAAACCTCCAAACTTTACTCTAATAATATATATATATATATATATTATATATATATATATATATATATATATATATATATATATATATATATATATATATATATATATATATATATATATATATATATATATATATATATATATATATATATATATAAAATACTTACGCTTGTGTATGATTGTTTATGTAAACTTGACAGTATATACAGCTGTATTAGAAGTTAGTAATAAGCTAGTATTCTAATCGCTAAGCTCAGACAAAGCGGTGTCAAATAGAAGAGATTTTTTTTTTTTTTTTTTTTTTTTTTTTGTTTTGTCATCTGAGAGCCCGTACTTAGGTAGTG
>SEYY01018459.1:5000-17500 GCA_009176605.1 Armadillidium nasatum | reverse complement strand
TATATATAATATATATATATATATATATATATATATATATAAATAAAAAACATTGGCCACTGGGGCAAAGGAACGTTAAAGCCAAATAGGGGTTTAGTACATATATATATATATATATATATATATATATATATATATATATATATATATATATATATATATATATATATATATATATATATATATATATATATATAATAATTATTCTTGTGTTAAATCCTTAAAATGTTAATTGAAGGAAACATTAAGATGTATGTTTTGGAATTAATGAAATATCAATTGTTAGTAAAACTGTTAATGTAAGTACTAAAAAGTAGCCTTTTCACATATTATAACTTCAAGCATTCTGATTGTTCACTGGAAGGTAACTGTTTATCTTCTAGAATTAATTTTCACTAATAATTTGACTAGAGGAATTAGTTGGATTTTGCGACATGAAATGTTCCAAGTATGAAGACTGTGCGATGTAAAAAACTCAGATCGGAGCAGTCAAATTTGAAATTAAACACCTGTTGAAGTTTAGTGTATTGTTTCTCTGAGTCGCATCTTCAGGTAGCATCTAAGCACACGTGATGTGATTTTTTTGTAAACTATGACCTGTTGAAAATTACTTAAGATTTTTATGAAGTATTTGGTATTTTATGAGCTTTAACAGGTTTCATTGAATGCTTTCAATATTTCGCTGTTTATTTCTCTCTTTACGGAAATGCTGAGTAGATGTAGCTATTTTAAAGGGAGAAATTTTATTGAAAATATTAATCCAGTTTCGAATACTGGAATTGATTTTTATTTGAAACGAGGCTCGAAGTTATTTAATGGCCTAAAAAGCCTGATGTCGACCATGTCCAGATAATTAAGATCTTAATTGGGTTTTGAGTATTAAGAGCTATTAATTCAATTTTTTCCTAGAGTAGTTTAGGAGTACCTCGTCAGTTATATATATATATATATATATATATATATATATATATATATATATATATATATATATATATATATATATATATATATATATATATATATATATATATATATATATATATATATATAATCCTAGAAAAAGGAATTTTACAAAATTATCCCATTGCTTAGGAACAAAAGTAAAGCTGACATCACCGGTTTTAAATTTTGATATTCGATGTGTACATTTAAATTTATATATTTTTTTTGTTTTGTTTTGTTCACTAAGCATCACGACAGGAGAGACGTTTACAAATGAATAATTTTTTCTTTGCATTTTAAGAGATTTTTTGCTTCGAAAGAAGGTTATGAAATTAAGTTTCATTTATTTTTCCGCATTTGCGGGAATTTCTCCATGCCAGTGATTAGGACACATGATAAACATTATCAGTTTGGGTTCTAAATTTTACTGTTTTCGATAAATATTATAATGTAGTAATTTCCTAACCAAATAACATTATCGATATATATATATATATATATATATATATATATATATATATATATATATATATATATATATATATATATATATATATATATATATATATATATATATATATATATGGCTTAGGTGTAGATTGTTTCTGACTTTCGATATTTTTTATATCGATATTTTATTTTAATCGATACTTTTATACCTATAATTTTTTTTATACCTATAATTTCTTTACGGTCCTAGGCTAGTATGTCGTGCCAACGTTCTTGTGTAGGTTAGGCCTCTTTTACGGCAACTTCGGTAGTTCAGGTTATGATAAGTCGAATTAGGTTCTGCTACAAAAATAAGTAATAATAATTGTGTGTATGTCTCCTGTAATAGCCTCCAATTCTCGCCAACGTTCTTGTTTAGGTTAGGCCTCTTCGATATTTTCGATTATCGATATTTTCTGACAATCGAAAGTCAGAAACAATCTACACCTTTACCATATATATATATATATATATATATATATATATATATATATATATATATATATATATATATATATATATATATATATATATATATATATATATATATATATATATATATATATATATATATATATTTAGTTTAGCGTTTTTTAAATTTTTGGTAATTGCAGTAAGAGTCAATTTGAATCTGTATTTTTATATTTCGTTAAAATAGGTTATTTTATTAAAGACTTGAAAGGCAAGTTCAGAACTGTACAGTTATCTACAAATTTTAACTTGAAAACTTTCTTTTCTTTTCATCAGCTTTTTGTGAATAGCCTCTACCATTTTCCATTACACACAAGGGACTACAACCAAGTGTTTACCCTAATATGACATTGTTACTGTGTCTATCGATATTCATTGTTATTGCGTGTGTCGATATATATTATAAAATTGAATTTTAAAATATATTAACGAGAGTGTAGTACGAGCTCTTTCCTGATTGGAAGTAACCTACACTCAATATACGAGCATTTTATTACATGTTGAACATTATGCCTAGGCACAATTGTATTTATTTAATTTCTTTTTCAGACAAAAGAGTAGATGGATGGCTACTTATGGGTTCTCCGTTTCCTACGTTATTCATATGTCTCTCATACGTTTATTGGGTAAAAGTAGCAGGGCCACGGTTCATGAAAAACAGGGACCCTTTCCAATTCAGAAATATATTAGTAGTATACAACGCATTACAAGTAGTTTTTTCAGCATGGATATTTTATGAGGTGTGTACAGTAGTTTATTTATTTGTGTTATAAATCTGATATTTTTTAGTTAAAATTTCTTGGTTCAGTTTAAAATTTATAGTGCGATATGTGGTTCTATTTTCTATATAATAAAATCTAAATTGTAATCTATAGTAGTCTGTAACTCGAGATAATTTAAATCTCTTAATTAAATGTTAGCTAATTTGCGAAAACGTTTCTAGATTTTTTTAAATAATTCTTTATTTTTCTTTTAAGTTCTACAAGACTTATTAACAAAGAAACGCCTTTTATGTTTCATTTTTTTCCTTCATATTTTCCTTTTATTATTCTCTTATTCCTCCTCCTCCTCCCCCCGATAAGCTAATCTCAAGTCCTTAAACCCCCCTTGTTCCATTCATTAAAACTGGTTGTCGTTGCAGCTTGGTATGAGTGGTTGGTTTGGCAAATATTCTTACAGATGTCAACCTGTTGATTATTCCGATGATCCAACGGCAGTCAGAGTGAGTTTTAACTAATAAAATAAACTAAATTTCTCTAGACTAGACTCGCCACCAGCTTCCCTCTGCCCAGTTTTTTTTTATATATATATATATATATATATATATATATATATATATATATATATATATATATATATATATATATATATATATATATATATATATATATATATATATATATATATATATATATATATATAATATATATAATATTTATATATATAATAATATAT
Source organism: Armadillidium nasatum (assembly GCA_009176605.1). Classification (NCBI taxonomy): domain Eukaryota; kingdom Metazoa; phylum Arthropoda; class Malacostraca; order Isopoda; family Armadillidiidae; genus Armadillidium; species Armadillidium nasatum. The sequence continues at coordinate 14,143 of SEYY01018459.1, read as the reverse complement.
ATATATATATATATTATACGGTATATATATATATATTATATATATATATATATATATATATATATATATATATATATATATATATATATATATATATATATATATATATATATATATATATATATATATATATATATATATATATATATATATATATATATATATATATATATATATATATATCGTTTATAGTAGCCATGACGTGTATTTTATGACATTTTAATAAAAGGTTTCTGCAACGCAGTTGTTACTCTACGTTTGTTAAAGTGGAGGTTCTTCCATTTCATCTTTCGATTTCTTCAGTTGTACCTTCAAACTTGCATCCCTTTCCTTTGTCAATTCCAGTTTTCCTTGACTTCCTTCAGCGTCGGACCGATTGGTTCTTTTGTCAGATTTCAAATTATGCTTTTCCTGTTTTTGTCTCTTTTTGTTCTGTCCTTCACACACACACACACACACACACACACACACACATATATATATATATATATATATATATATATATATATATATATATATATATATATATATATATATATATATATATATATATATATATATATATATATATATATATATATATATATATATATTGCGACAAAATTTAAAAATTGTGTATGAGCTGTTATTCTTGCACAAGGATTACGATAGTATTTATTACAATTATCTTAATCAGTGAAATGATTTATTATTATTCGATACGCTAACAACATTGAAACCATTCCCTTCAGACTACCAATTTGTTCGTCTCACCCGAGCATCTATTTCTTTATTTTAACTGTCTTTTCCTTTATTATCATTACCGCATCTTCCGTTTTCGATTTTATGTAAATAGTCATTAATACCGTGGAAATGAGAGAGAGAGATAGAGAGAGAGAACCTTACAAAAAATTTTGAGCTTTCTCTGTTCGGTTGCAGTTTGGAATGGGCGGATGGTTTCGGGGATACTCGTATCGATGCCAACCGGTCGACTATTCGGACAACGAAATTGCTTCAAGGGTAAGACAGACGCTTGTCGCCTTTCTCTCGCCCTACTCCCTTCTTTCTTCACAACTTTTCCAGAGCAGATTTCATTTCGTAGAAGTATTTTATATAACTATTGAAATGGGAAAACATTAATAATAATATACTAAACACTTTATGCATGCTCTAATGGTTATGAAGTAACACCCGTACTACTAACTTTATAAATCTTCTTTTTTTTCTGGTTTAAGATATATATATATATATATATATATATATATATATATATATATATATATATATATATATATATATATATATATATATATATATATATATATATATATATATATATATATATATATAATGTGAATATCTCTGGATTTGTGTTTAGAAGTATTGCATTTGATTCCAAGCAGTCGACTTTGCGCATTTGATTTAATAGCAATAGATATTTAATGGTTTCGTATCTTTAGAATGGTATTTGAGTTTGACCGTTCTTTTAGGGTATTTTATTTGTTTATAAAAGGATTTCAGTTATAAAAATTGTTTATGAATGAAGCCCATTTTTTGAATGATTTATTGTTACTCACAGTTTGTTTGGAAGTGATTAGTTATTTCATTGACAGTGATATTGTACATTTGTATTTCAAAAATTTTTTTTGGGGGGGTTTGAAGGGGTTTAATATACAATTAAATATATCAGCTTAACTTATATATATATATATATATATATATATATATATATATATATATATATATATATATATATATATATATATATATATATATATATATATATATATATATATATATATATATATATATATATATATATATATATATATATATATATATATATTCACACAATAATCATGATTAATTAAGTTTAAAACAAAATATGTATTCTCTCTTTATTTTGTGTTTGACCTTATTAAAGTTGATGTGCAATTGTCTTGTCTCTTTTGTATCTTCCAGTTCTGTTTCACAAATTTCATCGACCTCCTTTCATATTAGTGTTTATTTTTGTAGCTTTAACTTCTTGTAATAGGTGATGTGTATGTTCTATTAATGTGCATTTATTTTTTTAATCATTTGAGAAGGGAAGGAAGGCAAAATATTTGAAACCCCCACCCACCCATCCACTCCAAATCCAACCTTTTAAATTCAGCTTGGAAGCATTTGTATGGCATATATATATATATATATATATATATATATATATATATATATATATATATATATATATATATATATATATATATATATATATATATATATATATATATATATATATATATATATATATATATATATATATTTTGTATAAATTTTTTCATTGGTTTAAAAATAAAATAAAATAAAAAGTCAATGAAGAGTGAATATTCGACCTCCCTTTTCCCCATCCTGCACTCCCAATATGAAAACCGCAAATCTGTACATATGTTTGTGTGTGAAAAAAAAACAAAAAACAAAAAAACAACAACAAAAAAAAAAGAATAAAACGATCAAATGGAATACATAAGAACGTTGTACAAGGCCATTGTAGTTTTTTGCTCACCGAAGGTCGATTCATATTTTACCCGTCTGTGGTGACATCATAAGCCTATATAGAATCTTAGGTACCCTTAAATATATATTATTATTATCTACATATTATTATTTAGTCGTTCTTGTCTTAAAATATACTAAATTTAATGCTAATTCAGATTCACACAGTTTAGAGTCATTATTGTAGTTTTCGGGTTTTTTTTTATTTTTTTTCTCGTTATTTAGGTACTCATTTTATTGGTTTAATATCTATTTTAATACAAAAAAAATTTTCATTGATGCTCGCTATTTTCAGTTTCTCCTTTTTTCTGTTTTTCATTTTGTTTTTCCTTTTCATTTTCTCTTAGTTTTGTCTTTTTTTTCTCTTCTTTCTCTACAAAATTTACTTTAAAAAAAAAATAATAATAATTTAGCATTAAAAAATATCAAAATCTCACCGTTCATTTCTATTTGCTGTGGAAAAAAGCACAGCTGTTTGATTAAATGATATTTCGTATACTCGAATTAACAAATTCTCTAAATGAACATAATCATTATCATCGTCAATGCTTCACACAATCAGTATCCAATTTTTGAAAGAAAAAAAAATGATCAATTTTGTATTTTTCTGCTCTTAATTTCTGAACTTTATCCAATTGGGTATGAGAAAATTGTTTGATTGTTGTAAATTTATTTTTTGACAAAGGTACAGAATACTGTGTTTGTAAATTTCATATTCAACAATACCCAGTAATTATTATTATTTATTATTATTATTATCATTATTATTATTATTATTATTATTATTTTTTTATTTATAGTGTAATCTTGTTTCTAACACTTGTGACCGTTGTATTCTATTTCTACCATCTGTTTATATATATATATATATATATATATATATATATATATATATATATATATATATATATATATATATATATATATATATATATATATATATATATATATATATATATATATATATATATATATATATATATATATATATATATATATATATATTATTGGTACTTATATTAATATTGACTTCGTTTTTTTTGCCAAGGTTTCGTGAATGTGTGTATCTTTGTGAAGTTTGTATGAACTTCGTGACAGACGTAAATTGACTTTATTATTTTGACCTCAGAAATATATCACATGACTCTTTAGTAGATTGACATAATGCAACGTATTAGCTTGATTACGCTCACAATATGAAAATGCCATGGTAAGTGACTGTTTTTTTTTTTTATTGATTTATTGTAAATTATCTTTTTCTGATATTTTTAGTTTAGTCTTATTTCTATCTTCTGTTGTAACTAAATATAACCTCTGGCTGAAATGGTAATTAAAAAAAAAAATATGAATTTTGTATTGTGGAATTGAGGTTACGGTTCAAGGTTTGGTCTTCGGTAGGTTGATTTAAAATTATGGGCAATGAGGTGAAGCAAAGGTGTTTTTTTTTTTTTTTTTTTTTTTTTTTTTTTTTTTTTTTTTTTTTTTTTTTTTTTAATGCCAAAATTGAAATAATTTTAAAAGAATCTTTTTTTCAGAATTAAATATTTTAACTTATTTTACAGATGGTGCACGCTTCTTGGTGGTACTATTTTTCAAAATTTACAGAATTTTTTGATACAGTAAGTTTCGTTTGTCATTTCTTTATATATATGTAAATGTGATTGTTTATGTGTTGGAAAATGTAGTTTGGATGGATATTTTGGGTAGATTTCTTTTAAGTATTCTAATTAGTCTGGAACCATAGATTAAAATAAGCAATAGGTAGATTTTTTTACATTGTGCATTTTAAATTTAAGTTGAAAATATAATGATTTACTAATTTTTGATATGTACTATTGAATTTTATTTGAGAATGCTAAAAGTTTTGTACATTAGATAAAATTGTTTTACTTTAAACAGGAATAAAAACTTTTTCAATTTGTTGGTGTATTTTTTTTCACTAACTTTAGATTTTAATTTTCAGATATTTTTCGTTCTAAGGAAAAAATTTGAACACGTATCAACTCTTCACGTTATTCACCATGGTTGTATGCCAATGAGTGTGTGGTTTGGAGTTAAATTTACACCAGGTAAGATCTTGATTTTGTTCTTAGCAAGGGTTTTAACTTAATGTAGAACATATAAGATTAGTGCAATAAAAGAAACACAAAGGAAATGTTTTTTTTTTTTTTTTTTTTTTTTTTTTTTTTTTTCATGAAAATTTTATTTTATTTTTTCATTGTAGTACATTTTTTAAATATTTGATTTTTCAGGTATTTTATATAATTTCATAAATTAAGTCTCAATCACTACCCAAATAAATGGTAACTTTCAAGTTGTTACCCTTTAAATATATATATATATATATATATATATATATATATATATATATATATATATATATATATATATATATATATATATATATATATATATATATATATATATATATATATATATATATATATATATATATATATATATATATATATATATAAATATGGTTTAATCTGTAAATTTATAGGTGGACATAGCACATTTTTCGGTTTGTTGAATTCGTTTGTACATATAGTGATGTATTTCTATTATATGATGGCCGCGATGGGACCTCAATATGCCAAATATCTTTGGTGGAAAAAGTACCTCACAACACTTCAGATGATTCAGTTTGTAGGAATTTTCACTCATGCATTCCAGGTAAATGGTCTTAAATGTTTAAACTTTTTTTTTTTTTTTTTTTTTTGGTAACAGTTAAGGGAAAGGTACTAAAAATCAAAATTTTCTGGAGAAAAAGTCAAAGAAATTTTATAGTTAGTTTCAGAAAGCAAAATGTAAAATTGAATAAATTTTATCCAGATCTTTGTGCATAAATTATTTTTTTGATACTAATGATACTTATAAAACTTTTGAAATTAACGATATTTAATTTTTATACTTGAAACATTTTAATATTATTGGAATCTATGAGAGATAAAAATACTCTTTTTCTGGCTTAAAATTAATTTTCAAATCCAGTTTGACTCTTTTGAAGTAAAGGTTATTGGAAATGTTACTTATATTTTGTATATGTTTAGGTATAAAGATAAGTTATCATTTTCATTAGAACCTTTTTATATTTTAACATTTATGGGATAAAAAAGTTTGAAAAATGAAACTGTTCAGAAAATTCTCTTGTTTAACCTCCCCATCCCCCATTCTTTTTGGAGGGGAAGAAATGCAACGGAGACTACTATATATATATATATATATATATATATATATATATATATATATATATATATATATATATATATATATATATATATATATATATATATATATATATATATATATATATATATATATATATATTTTTTTTTTCAGCTGTGCTTTATTGATTGCCACTACCCACGGGCCTTCATGTGGTGGATCGGTGGCCATGCAGTTCTTTTCTTCTTCCTTTTCTCAGAATTCTACAGAAATGCTTACTCCAGACGCAAGGAAGGCAAATCACTAAGATCTCTCGATTTCTCCAGTATTATTCCTTGCATGATCCAGGAGGTAATATTATTTTGTCACGATGCTCTTAATTTTATATTCCTTTATTTACTCTTCATACTTGAATGAATTCTTAAGCCTGTTCAAGTTTTAGTTTTAAAATTTAATAAAGTTTCAGTTTAAAATATTAAGTAACACTTCAAAAATGCTCTTTAAAATATTAATTATTTAAGTTATTGTATATTTGAACTATGTCTTTTAAAGATTAAATATGAAATTGTTCCTACACGATATTCACCTACAAACATTATAAAGTTGTGCATATCCATATTTAATCGTATTTTACAGAAATTAATTTAATCTAGTAAAATATAGGTAGACCTTGCTATCAGTAATAGCTTAGTTATTTTATGGGAAGATTTTTTATTTTGTGGAAAATTATAATTATTAATTATTATTATCATCATCATAATCATCAGCATAATTCGTTATCATTCATAAATATCATTGGACCTCTCACACTAGCCATAGTCGTGTATGAAACTCTCGCCGTTTTTATTAATATAAGTTTTTGGTTTCAGAAATAGCTATATATATATATATATATATATATATATATATATATATATATATATATATATATATATATATATATATATATATATATATATATATATATATATATATATATATATATATATATATATATATATATATATATATATATATATTATATATATTATATATATATATATATATATATATATATATATATATATATATATATATATATCATTGATTATTATTGAATAAGGTAGAGATGGATGGGTTGATAGAAGAGGAACAGTGGGGTTTGTATGGATCAGATTTTTACATCAAGAATGATTGAGGAGAAAAGGATGGATATGTTAATGTGCTTAATGGGTTTAGAAAAAGCTTACGATAGTGTAAATAGGAGTAAACTATGGGATGTTCTGAATGAGTTTGAAATTGAGGAGAATGTGCGGGAAGGTATTAGAGCATTATATTGGAATAGTGTAAAGAGCATGTGTGAGAATAAACGGAATGGAGTAAGAGTTTTTTTTTATGGAAATAATGGTCTAAGAGTTGTGTAAAGTCTTCTGGGTTATTGATTTTATTCATTGATGAAGTTGCGAGAAAGATGCATAGGGTAGGGAAAGGAGTGAGAATGAGGGAGCAAAATGGTATGTGGGATGCAAATGTGTTGATGTATGAGGATGGTGGTACTTTTGGCTATGAAACAGGAGAATTTGAAAGTAGTAGTGGATAAGTTTGTAAAGGTTTGTGAGAATTAGGCTCAAGGGTAAATGTGGGTAAGAATAAAGTGTTGTGGATGAAAAATAGGGAGGGAGGGGAGAGTGTTGTGGATGAGGGAATGATTTACAAATTAAAGTGGGTAGAGAGAGATTGGAAAGAGTTGCTTTATTTAAGTATCTGGGGGGAGATTTTTTGAGGGAGACTGTAGTATGGGCGTTGAAATGGGACACAAGTGAGAGAAGGTGCTTAATGGTTTGAGAGATATTTGGAGTGGAGGAAGGTTACCAAGAGAGGTAAGGGTAAGAATGTTTGACGGATGTTGTATGCCGGTGGTTATGTATGGGAGCGAAGTATGGAAATTGAACGCAAGGAAGAGAAAAAAAATAGAAGTTTTCGAAATGAAAGGTCTGAAATAGTTTTGTGGTGTTGGTAGGTGGGATAGTCAGGGATATTAGAATAAAGGAAATGTGTAGGTGGAGAAGGAGTATGGTTGAGAGAGCCGAACAAGGTATGCTGAGATAATTTAGGCATGTTGAATGAAGAGAGAATTGCCAAAAAAAGGTATTTGTTTCAGAAGTGGAGGGTGTGAGAGATAGAGGGAAACCTAGATAAAGTTGGGTGTGTGGTATCAAGGAGCCGTTAAGGAATAGAGGAATGAACTGGGAGGAGGGTGTGAGGTTGACTGAGGATAGGAATGAATGGAAAAGATTGGCGAAAAAGTGATTGTATGAATAGATGTGGCCTACGGTAGACACGACCCTACGATTGTGGGAAAGGTTGTAGGTATAAAAAATATATGTATATTTATAAAGTACATTGAAATTAAAATTATTAAAATGTAAAGGATTCTCTCAGTTTTGTTGCTGAAATTTAAAAACAGTTCATTTTATTATTGTAATAAACGTCACAACACATGATAGCAGAAAGGAAAAAGTTTCATCAGCGTCAGTAGCTAATATGCTTCTGAAATAGGGCTCGCCATAGAAAAGTACAAAAATTTCTTATTCGCAGTCTTGTTTAGTCTTATTTGTTCATAGTTTAATTTAGTTTTGTAATAAAGAGGATTTGCAATCTCTTATTTCTTGAATGTATCTCCAGTAATTTCCCTTTTGTTTTTTCTAGTGTAAAAATATCACTATAAAACTTAAACGTTTTTGAAAATAAGATTACCTCAATTTTGTCCAGGCAAGACACTTTTTTTTTTTTTTTAGTTTTCATAGCTTTAAAATTTAAGGCAATAGCTGCGCAGTTGTTAATGATTAATTAGTATATTTTTCTAAATTTAAGCTTCAAATAATGAAGTGGATTCAGTTGAGTAGAATAATCCATTCTTGTTTTTTTTTTATTCCAAATTCATCATACTAGGTTAAGATGGCGTAATAACACCAAATTGCTAGTTTTTTATTTATTTATTTTTTTTTTAAATCGATAATTGGAATTTCTTTTTCAGCTCATTTTTTCATTGGCGGTTTTACTCGTATTTTAGTTTGATAATGTCCTTATTTCTTCACTTCTCTTAATATTTAGGTCTGGTATTTTATATATTTAGTAGTAAAAGACTTTGCATTCATTTCGTTTGTCTTATCTTTTTGTTTTCTTATTCCTTAAGCCGTATGCAAGTCTCTACCATCCTGTATTTGTATTTAATTAGAAGAAAATATAGTAACGGCAAAATCTAAAAATGTTTAAAAAAAATATAATAAAGTCTTGGTTCTGTTTCATGTCAAGTCTGTGAATCTAGATAATGTTGAAATAATGTTTTGTTTTTTTTTCCGGCCAGTTTTTTAGAGTATTGAATGTAGAAACCCAAACTATCCCAGTTATTACTTGTTAAATTGACATTTTTGAGTTTTTTTTTTCTTCCATTACAAACTTAGCATAGTAGTATGAAGGAT
>SEYY01018458.1:0-32500 GCA_009176605.1 Armadillidium nasatum | reverse complement strand
GTTCTCAAAACTTATGATTCTGAGTTAACATGTTGCCTTTATCTTTTTGCTGGAAACATGCGCACCTTTTGCCTGTGTCGGAAAAGGGGACCTCTATCAACTCTCCAACTATCTTCATATTTATTTAACCTACGTTGGTTCTAAAGTATTGGAATTTATCTTTAACAGGAAGATTTGAAAACCTCTCAATTCTTCTAATCTTTCCTCTAATCGCAAGTATGGCTTTCGTAAAGAAAGCTCTATTGATGAATTTCCTTCCCTTCTGTCTTACTCTTGGTCATCCACATTCCGGTGATTCTTTCGTAGTCGCGCTAGACATATCAAAAACCTTCGATAGAGTCTGCCATAAAACTTTGTTTTCCAAACTTCCCTCTTTCGGAATCTATTCTTCTCTCTGATTGATTATTTTTCCGGATGTTCTACAGCAGCTGTTGTAGACGGCCACAGTTCATCCTTTAAATCAATTAATTCTGGTGTTCTTCAGGGATCTGTTCTATCCCAACTTTTTCTACTTCATTAATAACCTCTTATTGCTTTATCAGAAAACTTCACCCTCATTACTGATATCAGTTTGAATAGCAGTTAATTGACGCTAGGAGGGTGGACTTGGAGCAACTAACTAACCTCTGATCTTTCTAGTATTTTAAACTGGAGCAGAGAAAACACGGTCATTTTCAATGCCTCAAAAACTCAGTTCCTCAATCTCTCCACTCAACATAACCATCCACACAATGAAATAATGACATCTTCGAAAACACACAACTCCATCCTACATCTATCCTTACTATGCTCTGTGTATCTTTCTCTCGAACCTTTCTTGGAAGAATCACATTACTTTTCTTTCTATATAAGCTTATTAAGAGGCTGGGTATTTTGATGCACCTTCGGAAATTCTTCAAGACATCCCAGTTGGCTTCTCTTCATAGGGATGATGTTCGACTTAAACATCTGGGGCGATTCGCGAGAAGCAATTTGAGAATGATTCTTATTTGCAGGAACGGAGAGTTCTGGTGTAATTGAAGGCCATGTTTTTTAGCATTCTGAGCGTACTACAGTTAGTGTAATAAAATACCTTGCCCTAAACTGTAATAAATTAATTACAGGTAATTTAAAACTTTAAAAGGTGGAGTCTAGGGCTTTTCGTCTTATAAACTCTTTCGCTCTCACTAACTCTCTGCAGTCTCTTTCTGTCCATTGAATTCTCTCTATACTACTGCTTTAACAATGGACACTTCTCTGCAGAACTTTCCCATCGCATACCTCCTCCATTGAAAAGAACTTGTGCGACACGTCTTTCTACGGTCTCATCCTTTCTCTGTCCAACTTTCTGACCTCAGACTTTACTATGCTAAATCTTACATGTAATCTATTAGTAAAGTCTGAAACACAATCCTTTTATCTGTTTTCTCAAATTTCATTTGACTTACACGACTTCAAACGCTGTGTATCGAGATAAATTGCCCTTTAACTTCACTAGGATTCCGGTATTTCCCCCAACTCTTAAACTAAGAATATATTTTATTAAAATTCAAATCTGTAATTGAAAAAAAACGTGTGTATAGGAAAGGTAAACGTATAAAAAACTTCCTTATCCAAGAGTTTTGTTAAAAATTAAAATTAAATTTAAAAAAACGTAAAATATTTTGAAATACCTCATTTCCATTTTCAGCATTATAGATCCCCATAGTCAATTACTGTAGGAGGCATCATTCTTAAACTGACTCTACAACAATATAATGTTTACAAACTTACTGTGTAAAATCAATCACAAGGTGCATTGGATTCAAAATGATCTTATAAGATGCAAATATGAAAAGGGAAAATAGTGCATAACATTTAAACAAAACGAACTTCTAATGTCAAAAATGTCATAAAGAACTGACTAAAACAACAACTCTACTAAGGCAATAAGCTAAAAATAAGAAGCAAAATGTAATAAAAATATGCAAAGAGTTTGATATACAATGAAGTATTAAACACACTGAGACCTTAAATACAAATTGACACTTCATACAAATTTTCATGTAATTACCATGATCTTTATTAACCTATTAAGAAATGCATCCTATTTATATATATATATATATATTATTATTATTATTATTGAATACTGCGTGGTCCAGTGGTAATGTATTGGACTTTGGCTGAAAGGTACATGGTTTGATACTGATATATATATAGTTGGGATAGGCCTAGCAAGCCACCAATTGATTGCCTTGCTCAAGAAACTCATGTCTTGCCTCGGAACCGTTTGGAGGAATTTCGTTCGAGACAGCTGACAGGTGCTAGCACCTACAGGAGTATGGTGAATGAGATTATTATTATTATTATTATTATTATTATTATTATTATTATTATTATTATTATTATTATTATTATTATTATTATTATTATTATTATTATTATTAATATCTGTCAATGAGCCTGTTTCTTAATTGGGGAGTTCACTACCTATCCCAAAAGCCCATGGAAAATTGAGTTATTGATTTTCTGAGATCAAATGGGATAAAATTATACAGATTACAGTATTTGAATTTGATAGGAAACTCTGCTTTAGTTAACTAATCAATATATCTTAGTCACCTATGGGTATTGTTTCGAATCCGAGAGGCCAACTTTCGGCGCGAGAAGCGAATAGAGTATATGATTCTTATATGCAGGAACAGAAGGTTCTTATGTAATTAATGGTCATATATTTTTAGAACTGTGCGTACTACAGTTAGTGCAATAATATACTTTGTCTTAACATGAAGTTAAAAAATTTCTTATAATTTAAAACAAACGGCAATTTTTTTGAGTTTGTTCAGGATGTTGGTTCCGAGGTTCAAACCTCAATTGCATACTGCAGTATACATATTTAGACAGAGTTGAACCTTGAAGATCAAACGAGTAAAGACTTGCTTAATCCATGAAGTCACCATGAACACGCGCACACACACGAGAGAGAGAGAGAGAGAGAGAGAGAGAGAGAGAGAGAGAGAGAGAGAGAGAGAGAGAGAGAGAGAGAGAGAGAGAGAGAGAGAGAGAGAGAGAGGAAGAGAGAGAGATGAAGAGAGAGAGAGAGAGAGAGAGAGAGAGAGAGAGAGAGAGAGAGAGAGAGAGAGAGAGAGAGAGAGAGAGAGAGAGAGAGAGAGAGAGAGAGAGAGAGAGAGAGAGAGAGAGAGAGAGAGAGAGAGAGAGAGAGAGGAGAGAGAGAGAGAGAGAGAGAGAGAGAGAGAGAGAGAGAGAGAGAGAGAGAGAGAGAGAGAGAGAGAGAGAGAGAGAGAGAGAGAGAGAGAGAGAGAGAGAGAAGAGAGAAGAGAGAGAGAGAGAGAGAGAGAGAGAGAGAGAGAGAGAGAGAGAGAGAGAGAGAGAGAGAGAGAGAGAGAGAGAGAGAGAGAGGAGAGAGAGAGAGAGAGAGAGAGAGAGAGAGAGAGAGAGAGGAGAGAGAGAGAGAGAGAGAGAGAGAGAGAGAGAGAGAGAGAGAGAGAGAGAGAGAGAGAGAGAGAGAGAGAGAGAGAGAGAGAGAGAGAGAGAGAGAGAGAGAGAGAGAGAGAGAGAGAGAGAGAGAGAGAGAGATGAGAGAGAGAGAGAGAGAGAAGAGAGAGAGAGAGAGAGAGAGAGAGAGAGAGAGAGAGAGAGAGAGAGAGAGAGAGAGAGAGAGAGAGAGAGAGAGAGAGAGAGAGAGACAGAGAGAGAGAGAGAGAGAGAGAGAGACAGAGAGAGAGAGAGAGAGAGAGACAGAGAGAGAGAGAGAGAGAGACAGAGAGAGAGAGAGAGAGAGAGAGAGAGAGAGAGAGAGAGAGAGAGAGAGAGAGAGAGAGAGAGAGAGAATAGAGTTTTCAAAGAGTTGAATTTCACAAGGTTGCGGTGGCCTACCGGGAAATCCCATCCATACCGGCAAGATTGGAATCGGAATGTTGAAAGCGAGAGGCAATTCTAGAAGCAAAAGAGGGAGCAGATTTGAAATGAGTAGAAGAATGAAGAGTTGAGTCGTTGAGTCGTGGGCATTAGAATGAATAGAGTTAGAAGTGCAGCTGAGGAGGTAGTTGATGAAAAGTAAGAATAAAGTAGGAGATAGAACAGAACCCTGAGGAACACCACAATATAATATATATATATATATATATATATATATATATATATATATATATATATATATATATATATATATATATATATATATATATATATATATATATATATATATATATATTATATGCCGATGACTCAACCCTCCATTCTTCTACTCATTTCAAATCTGCCCCTTCCTTTGTATCTAGAGTTGTTTCCCGTCTACATCTTTCCGATTCTATTCTTGCAGATCTGGATAGAATTTCCCAATGGGGTCGTCTCAACCTTGTGAAATTCAACTCTTTAAAAACTCAACGTATAGAAATCTCCCTCTCAAAGACACCTCCTAACTTTTCTATTTCTTTCGATGGTTCTCCCGTCTCTCCTGTTGACAATATAAACATCCTTGGCCTTCACATAAACAAAAAAATGTCTTGGAAACCTCATATAACAATGGTTGCTAGGGCGGCCTCAAAGAAGCTGGGAGTTCTGTTTAGACTGCGAGAATTTTTTCTTCCTCGCAGTTGCTCCAATTATACAAGGGTCTCATCCGCCCTTGTATGGAGTACTGCTCTCATATCTGGGGTGGCTCAGGTTTCACCCGTCTTTTGGATAGGGTTGAGTCAAAGGCTAAGAGACTTATAAACTGTCCCGCTCTTTCTAATTCACTTGATTCTTTATCTTTGCGACGTGATGTTGGTGCCTTGTCTCTTTTCTATAGGTACTACAGCGGCAAATGCTCGAGGGAACTATCCACCCGTGTACCTCCACCTTTACGGCATCCTCGCAGCACAAGGGGTGCAATGTCCGCGCATCAATTTTGCGTGGACATAGGCAACTCCAGGCTTGTCCGCTGTGGTGCCTCTTTCTTTCCTGCCACCTCTGTTTTGTGGAACTCCCTTTCATCTTCCGTATTTCCCTCCTCATTTAATCTCAATTTCTTTAAAGCCCGCGTCTGCGCTCACCTAAGAAATTTGCGTTAGGTGGGTACTGTGGGGTGGTTTTTATTTTCTGGATTTTGTGCTCTTTTACCTTTATTTTTACTCTTTTAACACCCCCTCCTTGAATAGGGCTTTGCCCGTGAGTGGTAGTGATGTGTAAAATATATATATATATATATATATATATATATATATATATATATATATATATATATATATATATATATATATATATATATATATATATATATAATGTACCTTGGATTACCATCTTAATATTTTACTAATGGATTTAATTAGGGATTAAAATAAAAATAAACTATTTAAGAAAACAAACCAAATGGTATTAAGGAAATGGCGTGAAAATAACTGGAAAAGTAGTTTTGTGAATTTCAAAAAATCACTTTTGGTGGAAACAACATATCAATGTTCTGGAAACAAAATTATCGGGAAGCAGCGTGGCAAAATATTACGAAATATTAATAAAAAATTACATAATTAAGTAATTAAATAAATGAACAATTAAGTATAACAAGCTGATATATGCTATGCAAAGAGTTAACTGTCCTAATTTGACCAAAATCGGATCTGTAGTTACAGAGATATAGAATATAAGGAAAAAGATGTAATTAACAATTAATTAGCAATAATTGATTAAAAATTTAGAAAATCAAGAAAATCAATGTTTCGTGGTATTCCGAACTTTTTAGTCAAGGAAATTGAACATTCAAAAAAATGTAAGTCAACGGAATTAAGTACTTTAAAAGATATGGTATCGGTCATTTTTGCCGATACCGATACTTCACTCCATATATATATATATATATATATATATATATATATATATATATATATATATATATATATATATATATATATATATATATATATATATATATATATATATATATATATATATATATATATATTAGTGAAAAAATTTAAAACTTGAAATAGGTCTAAAAAATATAGGGAAAAAAATATTTCCTGGTAATGAATATGACCTGTCCATGAAAGTCGGATACACTACCACAGATCTTAAAAACTTTAATAGTCTTTAAAAAAAAAAAAAAAAAAAAAAAAAAAAAAATAAAAAAATTATAAAAGTTTTTCTTAATGTATATTTTTTTTTATATTGAGTGAGCATATGATGACAAAAAGATTTAAGTTTACGCATGTATATTTAAAAAGAGAAGGAAGAGAAGAGAGAGCCTTTAGTAATAATGAAAATAATGTAAAATATCATATTTAAAAAAAAAAAAAAAAAAAAAAAAGTAAAAAACTTTTAAAAAAAATTGTTTTTTGCATCATATATATATATATATATATATATATATATATATATATATATATATATATATATATATATATATATATATATATATATATATATATATATATATATATATATATATCCCACACTACATCAACACAGTTCCAATAACAGCAAACTTAATTTAACATATTTGAACATAGTTTCTAACTTAATCATGGGTGGTGGCTTTAACATTATTTAGATGATAATAATATTTCCCATAAAACACAAGAGCTCATATCCTTGTTGAACTAGAAACTCTAGATTTTAAACCATACCCCCTACCTTAATAAACTACTCCAACAAGCCGATCAATCCCCATCAACTTCTAATGTATCCTTCTCATCACTAACCCTGCATCTAAACGATAAATTATCTAACTTACATATACCTTAAAGATACAGGAAACACTACACACTCTTCCCAACTTTGGAAATCCACAATTTAAAAAAGTAAAAAATAAACTTCGACAACACAAATCAGTGAAATCACACATGGTAGAACTCAGTACACAAATAAATATTCTGGACAATTAAATCCCAAAACAAATTACAGCTCACATATTCAACGTATTCCAAGAATACTTGAAAAATAACCAAACTCCAATGACAAAAGAAAATGGCAAGCAATTAAATAACTACACAACCCTCAAAACAACCCTACAGAACTCAAAGTGTTAAAAAGACCACATCAACTCTCTCCTCTTCATCAATATACCACAGAAATATATTAGCTCAGCACTACACTAACAATTCCTCCAAGCAAAGACATCACAACAATAGGAAAAAATTATCAGACAAAACAAAATTGTAACTTCCCACCCATATCTTCTCATGACACCACTAAAATAATTGTCACTCAAAACTCCACTGCCAAATGCACTGACAAATTTTCCAACTTGCACTTAAAACAATTACGACTATCTAGTCTACCATCACATACCTAACCAAACTTTACAACAAACCATACACACTTAACTTCACCTCTACAATATGGAGGAAAACAATTTTCATCCCTGAGCTAAATCCCTGAAAGAACCAAACTTTCGAAAATCATACTGACCAAAATTACCTTCTTTCCACTCTGGGAAAACTTTTAGAAAACCTCATGCAATCAAAAAATACAACCACTCATACAATCTCTAGTCACTCTGTACTGATTTAAAACATAGCGCTCAAACAATTTTTCGCAGATCTATGTCTTTCAAAATATCACAATTGGTCTCAACAAAATATTTTCACACAGAACTATACTTATAGTATACTGACATAAACAAAGCTTTTGACAGTTCCAAGACATATTCTCTTGCCAAAAATTCTATATTTCCCATACACCCAATAACCACAAAAAATGGATACTCAATTTCTTTTCCAGTTGCATTGCTTTAAGTATCCACAAAAACTACCTCTCATGAAGAGTAAAACTAAGAAATGACATCTCACAAGGGGCCATTCTATCTTCTCATTTCTTCCTCATATTCATAGCTAACCTTCTAATCACACAAACATCAGAAACAAAACTAATAATTTATGCTGATATATTCACCACTATACAAAGCCTATCCATACCCATAGCCATCAAACACATATCCAACAATTGGAAATATATTCAATTCCAACAAAATGAGAGCTTTCCTGGAAAAATTTTCAATCAATCCTCCATCCACTCACACGTAAAACTAAATATCTGTATTACTCTCATCAAAAATCCAAAAACCCTCAAACTTTTATTTGACATTCATTTTACCTTCTGAAAACATTTTTCACATAATTAATTCCTAAACTTGGAGAACTAAATATTATGCACACATCATGACAAAAAAGAACTTAGCAATAAATCAACTAACCTCACCATAGGCATATAAACAGTTTACAAGAACCACACTTAAATTAAGCATCCCCAGCATGATACCCCATGCTTGTAGGGTGTTCTGAGAGTTTGATACTATGGGGGTCGTGCATTAAAAATGTGATTTGGTTGTCAGTTTTTGTGGTATTATTGTGTAATGATTTGTACATGTGTTTATTTAGTGAGGTGTTGATTATAGATAGTGGAATGGGTTCGAAGATGTTGCTATAATGTTTGCCAGTAAAGATTTATGTGATTTTAAACTATCTTTGTTGTCATTAAGCCTTGTAGTGTTAAGGGGTGTGAAACAAAAACCTCCCACATTCAAGACAATCCAGATATACTAAATACTCAGTTCCACTGAAGCACCTTAAACCCGTCACACCCATGACACCACAGGTTTCAGGACAACAAAAGATAGTTTAAAATCACAAAAATCTTCGAACCCATCCCACTATCTATAATCAACACCTCACTAAATAAACTCATGTACAAAATCATTACACAAAAATACCTCAAAAACTGACAACCATACCACATTTTTAATGCACGCTGACCCATCATATCAAACTCTCAGAACACCCTACATGCTTGAAAATTTCAAATCGCACTGGACAGATTGAGGCTGGGACACCACTGCAATATACAATCAAATAAACTTAAAATACAAAACATTACGCTCCCACATGCAGAGATGTCAACAAAGAAGTAAGGAAAACAGAAGATATCCTAGCCTAGTACCACACAGAACAGTTACAGATTACCTTTTTGATTGACCTGTGAGTACGTACGGCGGTCGTTGTGGATTTCTTGCAAGAAACGCGATAGGTCTATTGAAAATGGACCAAGAAGAGAGCATATATATATATATATATATATATATATATATATATATATATATATATATATATATATATATATATATATATATATATATATATATATATATATATATATATTATATATATATTTATTTATTTATTTATTTTACCATTCACCTTTCCCACTCTCGTGGGGTGGTGCCCGTCACAGTTCGCTCACATACACACATCCACTCTCCTCCCCTCTCACCACTGCCCTCCACTCTGTCCTCCGCGACTCTCCTACCTTCGTCCACATTCAAACCTCTCCCCCCCAATATCTCCTTCACCCCATCCATCCACCTCCACCTCGGCCTTCCCCTCCCCCTTTCTCCTTCTATCTCGGATCTCATCACTCTACTCACCATCCTATTCTCATCCATTCTACACATATGCCCAAACCATCTTAATACCCCCTTTCCGCTCTGCGCACTACTCCCCTCTTCCATTTACACACATCTCTCTTATTCTTTCGTTTCTGATTCTATCTACCCTCCTTAACCCACATATAGCCCTCAGTCCTTTCATCTCAAAAACTTCTAATCCTTTCCTAATCTGAGCATTCATCACCCATGTCTCACACCCATACATTGCAGATGGTAGACACATACTCTCAAACATTCGTACCTTTATTTCCTTTGATATTCTTCCCTTCTTCCAAACTTCCCATCTCCCTCCGTCACTCTATTCTTTATTTCCCCATCCATCCCTCCTTTCCCCTCCACTAACATTCCCAGATATTTAAACTCTTCTACTTCCTCAAATTTCTCTCCCCCCACCTCAACACCCTCCCATTCCTCTGCCTCATCAATTCTTTACTCTTTGTCGAGTTTACCCTTAATCCCTTCGATGCACATTCCCTAACAAACTCCTTCACCAACATTCTCAGCTTCTCCCCAGATTCTGCAACTAACACCGCATCATCCGCAAACAACAAGACACTTACCTCCCATTCTCCCTCTCCACTTCTCAACCTAATAACCTTCCATTCCCTTTCCATCCCCCTCACAACACCATCCATTAACACATTAAACAACCACGGAGACATAACACACCCCTGCCTCAGTCTGACTCCCATTTTAAACCATTCAGTCAGTTCCCTCTTCACCCTCACCCTCGCTCTACAGTTCTCATAAAATGATTTAACTGCATTCAATAATCTACCTCTCACTCCTCCCTCCCTTAGAACCTCAAACAGTTTCCTCCTACAGACTCTATCATACGCCTTTTCCAAATCCATAAAGCATACATACCCTACTTTATCTTTCTCACGCAATTTTCACCAATCATTCTCAGTGTAAACACCTGATCTACACATCCCCTACCTTCTCTAAAACCTCCCTGTTCCTCCCCCACTCTCTCTCTTGTCAGTTCTTTCACTCTTGATACTAATACTCTCCCATAAATTTTCCCTACTACACTCAACAAGCTTATCCCCCTATAATTCTTACACACCATCTTATCCCCCTTCCCTTTATACAGCGGCACTATGCAAGCATCTTGCCACTCCTGAGGCACTTTTCCCTCTCCCCAACACACATTAAACATTCTCACCAACCAGTCTACTATCACTCCTACTCCCACCCTTATCATCTCCCCATATATCCCATCCATTCCTGCTGACTTTCCCTTCTTCAACCTTTTCCACAGCTACTTTTACTTCCTCTCTACTAATACTCCCGCCTTCTTCTAACAACAACTCCTACCTATTCTCAACTTTTCCCTCGTCTCCCATCCCCGTCAACAAATCACTAAAGTGTCTCTTTCATCTCTCCCCCACCTCCCTCTCTCCTTGCACCACATCACCATCTTCCCCCTTCACTCCCTCTCCCAGCTCCTCTCTCCCTCTCCTCGCTCTATTTACCTCCTTTCAAAACATCTTACTCCTGTCCTTAAAATTCTCTGCCAACTTTCTACACCACTCCTCTCCCACTCTCCTTTTCGCTCTCTTAACCTCCCTCTTCACCTCCCTACACCTCTCCTTATACTCTTCCCAATCCCTACCCTCCTTCGTACTCAAATACTTGCAGAAGGCCTCCTTTTTCCTTTTAACCATATTCCCAACTCTTCACTCCACCATTCACTCCCTTTCTTCTACCATTACCTATTTTTTTACCCCACACAATCTTCTTGCAACCTCCACTAACGCCCCCTTCAGTTTACACCACTCCTCCTCCACCCCTTCCACCTCACTCCCCCTAACCTCCTCCCATTTCTCCCTTATCCCTCTTGTGTATTCACCTCTCATTTCCTCATCTTCTAACCTCTCCACTCGTACTATCTCCACCACCCTCCTTCTCCTTCCCACTTTCTCCCAGCCTCCTTTAACTTTTATTTTCGCCATCACCAAATAATGATCCGAAATACCCATCGCAGCTCCCCTCAGCACGTTTACATCCAATAACCTACTTCTCCCTTCTCAACCCACACACACATAATCCAGCAGTCCCCTTTCCCCATTCACACCACTCACCCAGGTATATTTACGATTTTCTTTCTTTTTAAACCACGTGTTTCCAATCATAAGACCCCTTGCCACACACATTTCAATCATTTCAGTCCCATTTTCATTTACCCCTTCCACTCCAAGAAGTATATATATATATATATATATATATTATATATATATATATATATATATATATATATATATATATATATATATATATATATATATATATATATATATATATATATATATTTTATGTCTCCTCTGGTGGGCAAAGGCCAGAGGCCTACCATAATCCACCAGAGTTGGGGAGCTATCAAAATCGGGTCGCTAATGGCCGACGTGACCCGATACACGGCGTTTAAAAGTGTGCAAGTCATAGGAAGTTGGGAAAACAGATAAGGGAGTGTGTTCCAGACTTTACCAGTAGAGTACATGTAAGAGTGAGCATAGCGGTTAAGTCTGGGGTCGGAAGAGTTGGACAGAGAAAGGATGAGACTGTGTAGGTAGAAAGTCGTGTCGCACGAGCTCTTCTCAGTGGAGGAGGTATGCGACGTGAGAGTTCAGAAGAGCAATGTCCGTTGTAATAGCGATAGTATAGAGAGAGTGACGCAACAATTCGACGGGAAGAAAGAGATTGGAGAGAGTTAGTAGAGCAGGAGAGTTGATAAGACGAAAAGCCCTAGACTCCACCTTTTCAAGGAGAGCTGTATGTGTGGAACCACCCCAGATATGCGAGGCGTACTCCATACAGGGGCGAACAACACCCCTATGCAGAGCAAGCAACTGGGGTAACGTAAAAAAAACTACGAAGGCGCCTCAGAACATCCAACCTCTTAGAAGCTTGTTTAGAGAGAGAAGTAATGTGATCTTTCCAAGAAAGATCACGAGAAAAATGAAACACCGAGAATATTAAGAACAGATGAAGGTTCGAGTTGAGTGTTTTCGAAGAAGATATCATAGTTGTGTGGAAGATTGTGTCGAGTAGAGAGATGGAGGAATTGAGTTTTTGAGGCATTGAAAACGACCATGTTTTCTCTGCCCCAATTTGAAATACGAGAAAGATCAGATTTCAGTTGCTCCAAGGCCATCCTTCTTGAATCTATCAACTGCTATTGGGAGGGACGTCTTTCAAACTGAAAGGAATAATGGAGGGTGGAGTCATCGGCATAGGAGTGTATAGGAGACGAAGTAATAGAGAGAAGATCATTTATGAAAATTAGAAAAAGAGTTGGGGATAGGACAGATCCTTGAGGAACAACACTATTTATAGATTTATAGGATGAACGGTGGCCGTCTACAACAGCTGCTATAGAACGACCGGAAAGGAAATTAGAGAGGTCACAGAGAGAAGGATAGATTCCGAAAGAGGGAACTTTGGAAATCAAAGCTTTGTGCCAGACTCTATCAAAGGCTTTCGATATGTCTAGCGCCACAGCGAAAGATTCACCGAAACCCCGAAGAGCGGAGGACCAAGAGTCAGAAAGTAGGGAAAGAAGATCACCAGTAGAACGTTCTTTACGAAAGCCATACTGGCGGTCAGAGATAAGATTAGAAGAATTGAGATGTTTCCAAATCTTCTGTTTAAGAAAACTTTAGAAATAACGGAGGTTAAAGAATTGGACGATAGTTAGAGGGTTGAGAATTCTTCGGCACAGGCTGAATGAGCGCACGTTTCCAGCAAGAAGGGAAGGTCGAAGTAGAAAGGCAAAGACGAAAAAGTTTACCAAGGCAGGTGCAAGCTCGGAAGCAAGTTTTGAGAACCAAAAGGAAAATGCATCATAGAAGAATAATTTAAAATTAGTTAAATGAGTTAGGATAAGATTCGAAAAGAGGTAGGCTTCCGGAATAGAAAAAATAGAACGGAGGTTAAAGGAATTGGACGAGTTATTTTAGAGGAGGAGAAGAGGGGAAATCGAAGCAAGAGTTAGAGTTAAAGCAAAAAATTTACCAGCAAGGGAGGTTAGAAAAGGCAAGAAATAAAAAGAAATTCGGAAGCAAATATTGCTTGAAAGGACAAATGAGGAAAAGAAGTTTTATTATATAATCTCGAAGGTAGAGTTTGCACATTTTAGATGAAATTATAATTTAATTTCAAATTTGAAAAGAAATTTGAAGGAAGCTCCGGAATCGTCTTAAAAGGATTAGAAGCAAAAGTTTGCGAAGAAATTAAGCTTTAGTAGAGGAGGAAGAGGGAAAGTTAAAAAGATTATTGCATTTGCGACGGAGAAAGAGTTTTTTGGAAGAGATTTGGGATGCAAACATTTGAGAACCGAGGGTAATCTCTGAAGCAGAGGTTAGTTAAACAGTTTAGAGAATATCCATCCATGCGAGCAAAAGAATAATCAGCACCGCAAGTACAACCAGTCAGACCAGCTAGCACCGAAGTGACACAAACGTCTCCTAGTCGAAGGCGGGGGTCGTTCTTGCGGAAGACTTGAAGAGACAGGACAAGATACGGAGATAAGAAGGTGATCGGATGAACCCAGAGGAGGAAAGAGTTTAATAGTATAAGGAGAAGGATAAGAGGTTAAGAAAAGATCAAGTATGTTGGGTTCATCACCAAGGCGATCAGGGATACGGGTAGGGAGTTGCACCAACTGCTCAAGGTTATTCTGGATAGAAAAGTTGAAGGCGAGTTCACCGGCTGGATCATGAAAACTAGATGAAAGCCATTGGCGGTGGTGAACATTGAAATCACCTAAAATGATGATTTCAGAGAAAGGAGAAGAAAGATAGAATGTGCTCTATTTTGGAGTTTAAATAGTCGAATAATTTTCTAGTCAGTAGAATTAGGAGATAAATAGACAGAACAAATAAATTTAGTAGTAGAATTGCAAGAGAGCTTAAGCCATAAGGTAGAAAATTCAGGAGACTCCAAATTAGAGACACGAGAGCATATATATATATATATATATATATATATATATATATATATATATATTATATATATATATATATATATATATATATATATATATATATATATATCTATATATATATATATATATATATATATAATCTTACAGCGAAAACGGAATGCGGCAGAAAATACAGGAAAAGACAATAAGATCAGAAGAAAGAAAAAGTAACAAAAGTATAAAAATTACGATAGTTAGTTACAATAGCTCAAAAGCTTGATAGTTGACACTTTCAAGAATGGAGGACAATAATTGAGCTACTCTTGTTCAAATATATATATATATATATATATATATATATATATATATATATATATATATATATATATATATATATATATATATATATATATATATATATATATATATATATATATATATATATATATATATATATTCCCTAAGAAAATATGAAAATTAAAATTTTTTCTCAATAAAACCAAATGGTTTACATAAAACCACAAGGTTTACATAAACCATATAAAATAAAACCAAAAGGTTAATACAAATCTACATAAAATAGTAAAACAAAAGCTTTTGAAGACATATCTAGTATTGCATCTTGCAGGTGCTAATTGAAACAATTCAGAAATTTTTAAGTCAATGGTTAAAATATTAGAACCCAATTTATAGCACTAAATAAACCAAGCAGAAATTTATTTAAAAAGTAATTCTTCTTCAAAATTTGCCAGTTAAGAAAATATATATCCTATTTATGTTAAAATTCCATATATTTTCTACGAATTTTCTTTTGACAATTTCATTGACCTTGATTATCAATTCTCCATGCTTCAAATTTTTCCTATGATCCATATTAGTCTGGTAGTGATATAAAAGAAGTGTTCTGTGCCCCAACACTTATAGAATATCTGTGCTGGTACATTCTTCTACCAAAGTCTGATGTTTCTCCAATATGCACCTCATTACACATTTCACATGGGATCTTATATACCCAAAGCTTTTATATCCAGAGATTTTTCTTCTTTGTGAAAAAGTATGCTGCTCCTCAGTAAATTGGGTAAATTTTGTACTAAGTTAACATTCCGAGAACAGAACACCTGTTCTTTACTTCTACTGCATAGGAACTTTGGTATGTTTTTAAATTTTTTTTTTCTTCTTCTTCTTCTTCTTCTTCTTCTTCTTCTTCTTCTTCTTTCTTCTTCTTCTTCTTCTTCTTCTTTCTTCTTCTTCATAATATTTATTCTTTGAAGAAGCCAATGCTTTTCTTATAATTTTATTCGGATACCTCAAGTTTTGAAATAGGTTTCCTTCATATAATAATTCATCATCCAAACATTCTGAACTACAAATCCTAAAAGCTCTCAAAAAGAACCCTTTCACCACTCCTCTCTTTGTTTCAATGGAATGTAACGAAAACCAATGTGCTTAATTGCTGACGTAGTTCACAATGTTTCATGATGAATTATTTTATGAAGAAAACCTATTTAAAAACCTGGGGTACCCTAATAAAATTATATGAGAAGCACTGGCTTTCTTCAACAAAGAAATAATGCAGAAAAAAAAAACAACAGACAATTTAAAAACATACAAAAGTTACCATACGGTAGAAGTAAAGTACTGGTGTTCTGTCCTCGGGGTTTTAACTTAGTACAAAACATACCCAATACACTGAGGAGCATCCTTCATCACAAGGAGAAAAATCTATAGATATAAAATCTGGGGTATATAAGATCCCATGTGAAATGCGTGACGAGGAGTATATTGGGGAAACATAGGTTTTTGATAGAAGAATGTACCAGCACAGATATTCTTTAAGTGTTTAAGTGTATTGCTATCAGACTAATAAGTAGGGATGGGTAGGATAACAAATTTTTCAAATAACTGAATATTCAGCAATTTTCAACAACTGGATATGAGATACTCAGTTTTTACTATCATGTTAAAATAACAGGATGTTCCTTGAAATTCACATTAACAGCTAATTTTAAAGTTAATTATAAATATATACACACAGGTATACCTTGCTTAGCCCGGCTTCGATCAGTCCAGTTTCACTATAGTCCGGCTTATTAATTAAAAATATAATATAATGAAATTTAAAATTACTAATTTTTTTTTTATAATACATGAAAAACGCAAGCATACTTCACACTCAGAGCCTGTACTGTATGATAACTGCACTTGAGACACATTGATTACCTTCAGTATTCAACTAGCCATGCTACATTTAAGTTGTGTTTAGAGACCGACTGGGGCTATAGGCGGGGTTGCCTAAAATTTGTAAAGAGGTCAAAATCACTGAAATTTTAGGTTAAGAAAATTAGATATCAATTTAATTGAGGTTTATTTAATTTATAAGAAGCAGAATAGACAACATTCACTTAAATTAATGATTATATGCATTTTGTCCAAAAAAATTATCAGAAAATTACAGACTTGTATAATAAAAGTTTAAAAAAAGTAAAAATTGATGAATTTTTTGTTTCTTGTTCACATTTGTGATTCAATAGGTTTAACTAGGTAAGATCCTAAGGTAAAGTTTGAAAAAAATGTAAGATGCAAAATTATCAATATAACCTGTATTTATACATATCATTGTCATTTAAATGCTATGTATCAAACTTATACCATTTAGCTACAGTACTGTATTTTAAAATTATCATTTTGTTTATACTTTCAGTCAATATGATTAAAAGATCAGCTTCAGCAGTATGGGAGTACTTTACAATGTTTCAGGATAGGCTCGAAATAGCTAAAAGTAACATGTGCAGTTAGGAAATTAGAAGAGGATCCCTGAGTGCCAACAGTAAAAATTTTTAAGCCAAATCTTTATGGAGGCATCTAAAATCAAAACACGAAGA
Source organism: Armadillidium nasatum (assembly GCA_009176605.1). Classification (NCBI taxonomy): domain Eukaryota; kingdom Metazoa; phylum Arthropoda; class Malacostraca; order Isopoda; family Armadillidiidae; genus Armadillidium; species Armadillidium nasatum. The sequence goes on along the minus strand of SEYY01018458.1, from coordinate 15,291 downwards.
TGAACATTCACTAGCAGAATAGGAGCGGTCAAAAGAAAATTTTGAAAAAACAAGAAAAAATCATAATTTTCTTATATTTTGTTTGAAATTTTTTTTTCATTATTTGACTGATTGAGTTGAAATTTTCAGGGTATTTGCATTTTTTTCTGAAGTTTTAAGTTGATTTCAAGCGTTTTTCTGAGTCTATAATGGTTTGAATGTTATTTGGATAAAAAAAAAAAAAAAGAATAGCGGGGTCAAACCACTGGTCCACATGAGCTGAAAATTTAACCGAATAATCTTAGCCCCAATTTCTTGCATTAGTGGGAAAAGATTTTTGACTTCACGTCTAGAAAAAAAGTTATAAGCACTTGAATTTTTTCTTGAAAAATCATTTTCAAAAATTGTACTCTTCCAGAGAAAAAAATTATTTAAAAAAAATACATCAAATTTTTTTTATTGTTGGATATTGTTTGGAGGATGGACAGGGCTACAACTTTTATTTAGAAATAATCACCCACGGAGCTATGATGCCAACATTGGCAAAAACGCCCTACACAGTCACTCGGTCGAAGTGCAACAGTCTTTCGTGTAGCATACAAGGATTATCTTCAGACCAGAAACGAAATTTCTGTTTGCAAGCTTACATAGCCATGAGTGAAAATGACTTTTGTTATTGCACAATAGAGTAATAGGGCATCTTTCTGAACATGTTGCAGAATATTCTCTCATAACTCCTGCAAGCCTAATAAGTTTCGCATTGCATTCTTGCATAACCATAATTTTAAATGAATGGAAGTGGGAGTCTTGGGGTAAAATTCTCTGTGCAGCTCTTTTCATAATCTTTCTTGGAAAATCACATTACTTGTCATTCTAAATAATATTCTAAGGCTACTTCGGAATTTTATCACCACCTCAGTTGCTTGCCCTTTATATAGGTGTTGTTTGTTTCTGTATTTAGTTCAACTCTCACATCTGAGGTAGTTCCATTCAAATTGTTCTCCACGAAAACGTAGTCTATGACTTTTCATCTTATAAACTCTTTTGCACTTACTACAGTCCCTGGATAAATTATCTGACGCACCTTGAGTTTTTGGGTATTTTGCATGTCTCGAGTAAAAAATGTTAGCAATTTGAATTTCACATTCCTGTCTTACTATTGACCATGTCCATATTTTTTTAAATGTAAAGAGGGAATTTTTAAGGAGTATCTAGCATTTCATCTCGAAATACAGTACTGAAACACGATTGCAACCTCATTAGATACTCGGACACAAGCCAGTTCAGACGTGCTTTGGGTGCTTCTGTTTACTCTTTTGTTTTGCCATCTTTTGGTTGAGTACTTACTTATGTACATTATATTTAAATGTTCTAAAGTATTTTTATGTGTTTTACTTTGCAGTCATTATGGGCAAAACAAATGATTTAACACAACGAAAAACTGCAGAGGTAAAGGCATTGCTCAATACTAAAAAATATTCAAATCGTGAAATTTCTCGTAAATTGTTAATCTCTTGAATCATCTGTATGGCGAATTATGAAGAAATTTCAGCTAGGTGAAGAATTAATCATCAAAGGAAGAAATGCGACATAAAATCGACTTTTACACCACAAGCAAAATGTTGCTTGAAGAAGAACGGTTTGCCACTACCAAAGAGATAATATCCAAGCTTGAAAGCAGTGGCATCAGCGAATGTGAAAGAACTGTATGTCAGCAACTATCAGATATATACTTTCATGCCTAAAACCCAATCGGAAGCCATGCAAGAGAAATATCTGAGAAGTGGGTCACAGACCTCAAGGATAAGGATTTGGACTTTTGGAGATCGGAGAATATTCTTCTGCTTTCTACTCTGTTTATGTGATTTCCATCCTCTTTATGTGTTTTCCAAACTCAAGAAATGGTGAAATGGTAGACTCATGATGTGTTTTCATTCATTATTTAAAGTATGCTTCAGTGATGAGAGCTCGTTTGAAATCCTGGTGAAGAAATCTCAGTTTGTGTGAAGGCACCCTGGCGAGAAATATCATCCCGACTGTATATTCTGACTGTAAAACATCCTACTAAAGTTATGATATTCTCTGTTATAAGTGGAAAACGCACTGGCCGTCTGTACGTGGTCCAGGGGACAATGCATCAAGGCCAATACAAAGAAGTTTTGTGGAAAAAGCTACTTCCCGAATTGAAATATTGGTTTCAAATGGAGAATTCTTTGTCTTCATGCAAGATGGGGCTCCCTGCCATACCACTCAATCAATAAAAACCTATTTGCAGCAAGAGAATGTATCTCTACTTCCATGGCCCAGAAAATCACTGGATAGGAATCCAATAAAAAATGTGCAAAAGCTACTAAAGAGAGAGGTGGCAAAGAATGCCATTACAACGAAAACTCACGTGATTAAGAAATCATTCATGTCTAGAAACATCACCTACAGATGCAGGATGCCATTCAATCATTCATCAATAGCATGCCAAGGTGCATCGAAGCTTTAATAACTGCAAAAGGCAGTACAACAAAATATTGAATATTTGACTTTTCTCCTTCCTTAAATGACGATAATATTTTTGGTCAAAAATATAGAAATATAGATTTACTATTACCATATATTTTACTGAAGTATTCAAATTACAATAAATTGTAAGTTTTTGGCATGTGAATTTCAAATTACTAACGTTTTCTACTCGAAACATGAAAAATACCAAAAAATTTAAGGTGCGTCTAATAATTTGTCCAGGGACTGTACCTCTATGAAATCTCTTTCAGTCCATCAAATGGTTGTCAATTTCTCTAGAATATTGCTATTACAACGGTCACTGCTCGTCTGAACTCTTCCATCGCATACATCCTTAACCCTTGGTGCCAAGCATTTCTACACAGTCTCAACCATTCTATGCCCAACTCACTGCTATTCTCAATCTTACACATACTCTACTCGTATCACTTGGAAAACACTCCTTTTAACTATTTCCAAACTTCCTTTGATATCGACACCATCAAGCATAGTATATAGGTACATGTCGGCCTTTAATCGAAAATGTTTAAGATATTCCACAACTTTGGAGGAAATTGGTATACATCTGGTCTTTACACCAGAAGGAGATATATATATATATATATATATATATATATATATATATATATATATATATATATATATATATATATATATATATATATATATATATATATATATATATATATATATATATATATATATATATATATATATATCCACCAGTGGGCAAAGGCTGGAGGCCTACCAAATTCCACCGGAGTTGAGAAAAAACCTCTCTTGGTCGATTGAGGCCAACATGTCCAGATACACGGTGTTTGAAAGTATGCAGGAAGTTGGGAAAACAGATAAAGGGAGTGTGTTCCAGACTTTACCAGTAGAGTATATATAAGACTGAGCCTAGCGGTTAAGTCTGGGGTCTGAGAGCTGGACAGAGAAAGGATGAGACTGTGTAGAAAGGCATGTCACATGAGTTCTTCTCAATGGAGGAGGTACGCGACCAGAGAGTTAAGAAGAGCAGTGTCTGTTGTAATAGAGATGGTATATAGAGAGAGAGTGACGCAACAATTCAACAGGCAGAAAGGAATTGGAGAGAGTTAGTAAGAGCATGAGAGTTGAGGAGATGAAAAGCTCTAGACTCCACATACTTAAGGAGAGCTGTATGAGTGAAATCACGTTAGATGTGCAAAGCACACTCCATACAGGGGCGAACAACACTCATATAAAGAGCAAGTAACTGGAGTGGCGTGAAGTAATTCTGAAGGCGCCTCAGAACACCCAACCTCTTAGAAGCCTTTTTAGAAAGAGAAGTAATGTGATCTTTCCAAGAAAGATCACAAGAAAAGGATACCACAAGAATATTAAGAACATATGAAGGTTTGAGTTGTGTGGAAGATTGTGTTGAGTGGAGAGGTGGAAGAACTGAGTTTTTGAGGCATTGAAAACCACTATGTTTTCTCTGCCCAATTTGAAATACGTGAAATAAGAGGTTAGTTGCTCCAAGGCTACCCTTCTCAAGTCTATTAACTGCTGTTGGGAGGGATCTTTCAAACTGGAAGGATTAAAAAACGGTGGAGTCATCAGCATAGGAGTAGATAGGAGATTAAGTAATATAGAGAAGGTCATTAACGAAAAGAAGAAAAAGTGTTCGGGATAGGACAGAACCCTGAGGAAAATCACTATTAATAGATTTAAAGGAAGAACGATGGCCGTCTACAACAACTGCTTTAGAACAACCAGAAAGGAAATTAGCGAGAAGATCACAGTGAGGATGCATACCGAAAGAGGGAAGTTTAAAATCAAAGCTTTGTGCCAAACTCTATTGAAGCAAAGGATTCACCAAAGTACTGAAGAGCGGAGGACCAAGAGCCAGAAAGTAGGGAAAGATCACCAGTAGAGCATTTCTTACGGAAGCCATACAGGCGATCTGAGATAAGATTAGAAGAATTGAGAGGATTCCAAATCTTCCTGTTATTGATAGATTCCAAAACTTTAGAGAGAAAGTAGATTAAAGGAATGGGACGGCAGTTGGAGGGTTCAGAAGGGACCCTTTTCTTCCACACAGGCTGAATGAGCGCACGTTTCCAGCAAGAAGGGAAGGTTTAAGTAGAAAGACAAAGACGAAATAGTTTACCAAGGCAAGGTGCAAGCTCGGAAGCACAAGTTTTGAGAACCACATTAGGAATACCATCGGGACCATACGCCTTCAAAGTATTAATCTCAGAGAGAGTTAGAAACGGTGTCTTTAGAAGAAATTCTAATTTTAGGCATGAGTTGGAGGAGGTATAGCTCCGGGATGAAATATAAGTTGCGTGAGTTTCTGGTATTTGAAGACAATAGTAATCCTTGAAGGCAATATTAGTGCGGCGGACAGCGATAGAACAAGCAGAGTTAAACAAAGGTTTGTTAAGTTTAGTAGAAGGGAAAGAAAATGGAATGTACGCCTCCATGTCAGAGAGAATCACCTCGGTAATGCGTTCTGCACACTCCTAGGAACCCCACCCCTCCCACGGAAGCAATAATCATTCCACAGGAAATCAAAGTACGATCGCAAGACAGACCAGCTTGCGGCACCGAAATGCCACAAACCTTTCCTTTCAATAGAAGGGGTTTTTCCTGCGGAAGACTTGAAAAGATAAAACGATACAAAGATAAGAACGTGATCGTAGGAATCGAGAGGAGGAAAGAGTTTAACAGTATAAGGAGAAGGTTTAGAAGATAGAAAAAGGTCTAGAATGTTGGGTTCATCTCCAAGACGATCAGGGATACGAGTAGGGAGCTGCACCAACTGCTCAAGGTCGTTTTGGATAGCGAAATGGAAGGCACGTTCACCAGCTGTATAATGAGAACTAGAAGAAAGCGATTGGCGGTGGTGAACATTGAAAACAGCTAATATGGTAATTTCAGAGAAAAGAGAAAAAGATAGAATGTGTTCTATTTTGGAATTTAAGTAGAAGAAGAATTTGGAATAATCAGTTGAATTAAGAGATAAATAAACAGAAGAAATGAATTTAGTCGCAGAATGGCAAGAGGGCCTAAGTCATAACTTGAAAAATTGGGAAGACTCCAAATTAGAGACACGAGAACAAACGACATCGTTGCGCACGTATGCACAACAACCGCCATTGGCTGAAAATTGAGGATAGAGACAGTAGGACGAAAAAGACAGGGTTTGCTATCAGAACGCTCAAACATCTGAGTTTCGGTCAAGAATAAGAGGGGAGGTCTAGAAGAAGAAAGGTGATGTTCAACAAAGTGGAAATTGGAGTGTGTATATATATATATATATATATATATATATAATATATATATATATATATATATATATATATTATATATATATATATATATATATATATATATAAATATATTGAAATTACTGGAAAAAAATAGACCTTGCATCAGGACAAGCCGGCTGCAGAGTCATGGTGGCACCAACCTCATCACCAGAGGTCTAAACATAAACAATAAACTGTCTTGGAAACCTTATATCACAATGGTTGCTAAAGCGGCCTCTAAGAAGCTGGGAGTTCTGTTCAGGTTGCGAGAATTTTTTCCTTCTGAGCAGTTACTCCAATTAAATAAGGGTCTTATTCGCCCTTGTATGGAGTACTGCTCTCACATTTAGGGTGGGCTCCGGCTCCTCCTCTCTTCTGGATAGGATTGAGTATAAAGCTAAAAGATTAATAAACTGTCCCCTACTTTCAAACTCTCTTGACCCCCTATCTGCGACGTGACGTTGGCGCACTATCTCTTTTCTATAGGTACTACAATGGCAGGTGCTCGAGGGAATTGACCTCTCGTATTCCTCCACTGTTGCGTCGTCCTCATTGCACAAGGGGTACCCTGTTTTCGCACCAATATTGAATGGAAGTGGGAAACCCCAGGCTAGCTCGTTGTGGTGCCCCCTTTTTTCCAGCCACTTCTGTTCTGTGGAACTCTTTACCATCGTCTATTTTTCCTCCTGCATTTAATCTTCCACTCTTCAAGGCTTCCGTCTGCGCCCACCTGAGGGATGTGCGTTAGGTGTGTTAGAGTGAGTTTTCTTCCTCTGTGTGTGCCCCTCCATGAAAAGGGCTCTGCCCGTGGGTGGTGGCGTTCTGTTAAAAAAAAAAAATAATTTTTTTTTATCGAATAAGACCAAACTGTACCGTTTTGATGTTCGAGAAGATTATTTAAATAATAATATTAAATGTTCTTTAAATGAACCTTTGACATTACTTTAGTCTTTGTTTCATTACCATATCCACAGTATATGAGATTTTAAGGCAGAATAGGCGTTACTTTTCAGCCCACCCTCGTGTGTATATATATATATATATATATATATATATATATATATATATATATATATATATATATATATATATATATATATATATATATATATATATATATATATATATATATATATATATATATATATATATTATTTGAAAAGAAGTTGACAGTGTACAAGAACCTCGAAAAATGTTTGCAAGGTTACATCAGCATAAATTTCTTCTTGAAAGGATCCAAAAATGCGATGCTAATTGTTACCAATTCAAAATAAAGTAATTTAATAAATTTCTAAAAGAAAAATTGTGAAAGAGGTATCAAAAACTGAGACGGTAAGGGAAATGGAAAATGTTAAGAAAACAATAGCACAATGATGATTTAAAGACTAGAACAAATCAGAATACTAAAGTATCGAAATGAAGGAAAGGAAATATGATTTGAAACTGATGTAGGAAATAATCTGGTGTATGATGTAATAGAATTATAAACTTTACATTGAGAAGAGTGTGAACTCGAAAATTGAAAAAAATAAAACATTTTTTTGAGATTGAAATGAAGATAGTCTTCAAAGACAGAAATTTAAGGTGAACGAAAAACACTAACATATGAAAGGAAACTAAAAAAAAAACGATAAAGAGAAAAATACCAAATGACAGAAAAGAAAGTAAAAGAAGCTGGAGGAAAATATAAAATTATCAAAGATTATCAAAGTTTTCAGTAATTTTCAATACGTTAAATGATCTCTAAAGCATATAAACTCTATGTCATAAACTCTGTCACGTTTATTTTAATATAAATACGCTAGTGAGAGAACAGGTTTCACAACACATTAGAAAATTATATATCATTAAAAAGCTACTACTACTTCTAAAATTTTCCATTTAAAATTAAATGGAAACATGGAACGAAATTTAATACTTTTTTTAAATTTGTGACACTAATTAAATATTTCCGAATAAGGAAGTAGTTTATGTTCAGGTTACAAGAAAAGAAATGGCTACCAATGTATGTTTGTACAAAATATGCAATATGATAATATAATATATATATATATATATATATATATATATATATATATATATATATATAGTATATATATATAATATATATATATATATATATATATATATATATATATATATATATATATATATATATATATATATATATATATATATATATATATATATATATATATATGAGGTAAATACTGCAAGCAACAACATGTATACTAATAAACTAAAAATTGCTGAATAATTAAAAGCTAAAAATAAAGTAGCTTTAGGTGAGCAATACACAAGCCTTTAATCAAAGAGATTTCTACATATGCAAAGGCTTTTTAGTGCAGAATTTTTGGATAAACATTAATGTATAAATAGCCCATATTTTATAAATTAGGGATGAATTTTAGCAATTTAGCTTTTACTTATTATATTTTAAAAACCAATAGGAAGAGCCAGGCACAAGTAGGCTTGCTTTACAAGGTACATAAAGTATTAACTAAGAATAATGCTCCAGACTTACCAACTAAAAAAGATTCAACTGAAAAGAAAAAGAGAAGCCAAAGGTGAAAATTTTAACTATAAAACATCTTAAAAATAACGTTATATATATATATATATATATATATATATATATATATATATATATATATATATATATATATATATATATATATATATATATATATATATATATATATATATATATAATGCTGTTTGAAAAGAAAAAAAATAAATAAAAAAAATAAAAAAATAAAAATTAACCAAAGTGTGAAGGCAAACTTTTGTGCTTTAAATAAAAAAGAAAAGTTTAAAAGTTTATATAAAGAACATAGAATGCATGATGATTTACTCACCAAGCAAGCAAAATAGTTACCGAATCTTCTATAAATTGAATAAATCATGCTTATATATATATATATATATATATATATATATATATATATATATATATATATATATATATATATATATATATATATATATATATATATATATATATATATATATATATATATATATATATATATATATATATATATATATATGATGCACACATACCAGTGTCGACATTTACGTTCATACAGCCCAGAAACCTTACACTAAAGGTTTTTGATAGTTCTGTATTTTCATCAACATCTTTTCTGAAAGAAAAATAAAATATAAATTAATTGGAAAGTAAGACTGTACTGCATAAAAAGTTTGTCAAATGTTACTATTTTAGGAGAGTAAGAAGAAATTCTTGGTTACCTGAATATAAAATGTGAAATTAAGTCACGATTCCCAACATTAATAGACTGCAAATGCTTGACAAATGTGATTATATCCAAATTATATATCTATTTTAAATTTCAGGAATATTATTTGTTATGTGTAACCTTTTGGGTTTTAATCATCATTAATAACCAACATAAAAGTCCAATATCGGAAAGCTGAAGATGAGAAGCAACTCTAGAAGCAAAAGAGGGAGCAGATTTGAAATGAGTAGAAGAATAGAGAGTTGCATCTTCGGCATAAGAGTGAACAGAGTTAGAAATACAGCTGAGGAGATCATTGATGAAAAATAGACTGCAAGAATAAAGGACAGTATAGAACAGAATCCTGAGGAACACCACGATTACTGTGGAAAGAAGAAGTCGCTCCATCAACATGTGCTTATATGGAGCAATTTGAGAGGAAACTAGACAAGAGTAAACGAAGAGGAGGAAACCCAAAAGAAGGAGGCTTAGAGAGTAGTGACGTATGACAAACCCGGCCAAAAGAATGGATATTTCCAGAGACAACACAAAAGATTCTCCATAGTCCCTAAGGGCAGAAGACCATAGATCAGTAAGAAAGGAAAATATGTCACCAGTAGGCCTCGAACGTCAAAAGCCATACTGGTGATCTGAAAGAAGGGAGTGAGATTCCAAATGATCAAAGAAATGAGAGTTGAGGAGATTTTCAAATACTAGATGGAACACAAGCAAGAGCTATTGGGCGATAGTTAGAAGGTTCAGACCGGTTACCTTTTTTTTGGGATCGGTTGAACATATGCACGCTTCCAGCACAGAGGGAAAGTATTAGTATTAAGGCACAGAGTACAGTTGAACGAGGACAGGTGTCTGCTCATAGGAACATAGGAAAATAGAGACAGTAAGAAGCCACAAGGGCCCATCGAGACTGTCCCAGTCCAAACAAATAATAACAATATCAATACTAATACATGCACGAAAGACTAGGTCTATCCCCTCTGAGAAATTTCCTTTCAACCGAGAACATTCCTAACTCCTTCAACCTCTCTTCATAGCTCTTATTTTCAAAGCCAGAAATCATCCTTGTTGCTCGACATTGTACTCTCTTAGGCATATCTATGTCTTTTCTTAAATGAGGAGCCCAAACCTGTGCACAATGCTCTAATGCTGGCCTAACATAGCTACTATATGGCTTCCTTATAACCTCTTTGCTCTTGTAAACTACATTGCGATTAATCTTACCTAACATCTTATTAGCTCTATTCCTTGCTTCCAAACATTGATCACCCACCTTCAGATTACTGCTAATAATCACACCAAAATCCTTTTCCTGGTTCACAGGCTCAAGCCAATCCCCATTCATTTCATAATTAAAACCTTCATTTGAGTACCTATATGAAGAACTTTACATTTTTTACTATTAAAGTTCATTTTTCACCTCTCTGCCCAACAAAGAAGTCTATCTAGATCACCTTAAAGCTTTATGCATCCATCATTATTCCTTACTGAGGTGCCCACTTTTGTGTCATCTGCAAACTTAGAAACCTTACATTTAAGACCTTTGTCTAAATCATTTATATTAATGAGGAACAGAAGTGGTCCCAGCACAGAACCCTGTGGGACCCCACTCTTTACCGTTTCCCATAATGAATTATTACCATTAAGTAATACACACTGCCTTCTGTTCTTTAACCACTCTTTAATCCAATTGTGTATCATTCCATCTATACCACACTGTGACAACTTTTGCATCAGCCTAACATGGGGTACCTTATCAAAAGCTTTGCTAAAGTCTAAATATATGACATCAACTGGATCACCCCTGTCTATACATTCAGTAATATATTCCATAAATTCTAGTAGATTTGTCTGACATGATCTACCCTTTCTAAAGCCATGCTGGGAGTTATATAGTATCTTGTTATCATCTAAATGCTTCTCTATATGATTTTTCAGTAACTTTTCCAAAATTTTCACAACCAGAGATGTTAAACTAACTGGCCTATAGTTCCCTAAGATCTTCCTTACTACCTTTTTTAAAATATGGGCACCACATATGCCGTTTTCCAGTCCTCAGGTACCTCTCCAAAAGCAATAGATCGTTTAAAAATCAAAAACAGTGCCTTTGCAATACTGCTACTCCCCTCTTTTAGAATCCTACCATACACTCCATCCGGACCCGCTGCTTTATTTGGGTCAATATGTTCTAGTAAAGATTTAATTTCATTTAACTCAATTTCAAATGCTGTACACCTATTAATTACATGTATACTAGAGCTATTAGTCTCTAAACTGCTATCCAACCTTTCCTCAGTAAACACTGACGCAAAATAAGCATTAAAAATATTAACCAATTCCATATCCAAATTTACTAAATTCACATCAATTTTAATTGGACCAATTTTCTTATCCTTACTTTTGAATTTATAGAAGCTAAAAAACTTTTTCAGGTCTTTATTACTGTTCCTTGCCAAATTAATTTCTGCCATTCTCTTTGCTCTTCTTATTGAGCTGGTTAAGTTCATTCCTAATTCTCTGCTCCTACCTTTGAATATTTTAAAACATCTACGCTTTTCACTGATTTTCTCTTTTATCTCTCTACTCCACCAATTAGGTTTTCTATTTGCCACCCTAATGGATTTATCTTTAAAACACACAGACTGAATGGTAGCCAATATTTGCTTGAAGTATTCCCACATGATGAAACAATTTTGACCATTAAACTCCTTATCCCAGTCAATTTCATTGAGCATTGCTCGGAATTTGCTAAAATCTCCATTTCTAAAATCTAATATCTTTTCCCTATTGACTTGCAATTTGGGCCCAGACCTCACATTCCAGTTAAATCTAATAATATAATGATCACTAGCTCCTAAAGTCTCCCCAACTTTGACATCATTCACCATATTTTCATCATTTGTTAATATTAAATCTAACAATGCTGCATGCCTTGTCGGTTCTTGGACCATCTGACTCAAAAAGTTGTATAGAATACAATTTACAAATACTGAACTTCTATTAACTATACTACTCAAAGTATTCCACTCAATGTCTGGAAAATTAAAATCTCCCATTATGACTATCCCTTTTACATTATTTTGACACGCTACCTTGATTTCCTTCACCATTTCTTCATCTAATACTTGATTCTGATCAGGAGCTCTATAAAATGCTCCTATCCTGTATGATTTATTATACATAAGAATATCTACCCACACAGATTCCACATCCTGATTTGTTTTAATGTCAGCTATTAACACTGATTCAATATTGCTTTTAACATAGAGTGCTACACCTCCACCATTCCTTCCTCTACGTTGGTATAGGTAAAATGAGTATCCTTCTATTTCATATTCCTGTAGGGAGTCTCCATAAAATGCCTCATTAACCCATGCTTCAGTAATTCAAATAATGTCGAGATTCTCCTCTATAATATAACTAAGTCAACTCATCTTTTTTGTTTCTAAGGCTCTGAGCATTTGTGTAAAAACATTTCATACTAAACATGTCCTTATATGTATCCTTACCATCTTGATTTCTATTATTGTCTCCATTTTTATTAATAGGCCCATATTGTAAAGCACCTCTATTTATATTCATACCACCATCAATCCCACCATCAGTATTAAAATCACCATCTCCACAACTAGCAGTGCCAATATTATGCCCTTCACCCCTATCCTTACCTAGTTTCCCGGCAGACATCTCTCCAGCCTGTAACTTAGAAGCTGCACACCCTCTCGACTAAGGTGAACTCCATCTCTTGCAAACAGATTCTTGTCTTGAAATTCTTCCCAGTGATCCAAAAATCCAATATTCTCTGATAAACATAAATTCCTAACCCTTTCATTTACACCAAAGGCCCTACTTTCCCATTCTAGTCCTGCTCCCAACCTAGGTAATATACCTGACACTATGCATTTCCTACCTACTTACTTTCAGTCTTTCAATCAAATTCCTATAGCTTGCTATCATTTCCTCTGACCTTCTAAAACCTATATCATTTGTTCCAACATGGACAATCACCCTTGCATTTACATTTGTATCTGTAATCTCCCTATCTATTCTGTCCACAATATCATTTACTCGTGCACCTGGATAACATACTCTCATTTGTTTCCTTTTATCCATATTTCTAAAAGTCCTATCTAAATTTCGTATCTGAGTCACCAATCCGTAATATGCCTCCGTCTTCCTCTTGGGAAAGCTGACATCACAACTGGTCACTTCAGATTCCTCCCCATCAGAAAGACAGCTAAACCTGTTTCTGCAGGTCACAGGTATAGGATTCTTCAAGATCTTAATTTTATTATTTCTATTCTCTACAACACACCATCTATCTGCAGTTCCTATCTACCTCTATAGCCCTCCCCCTCTCAAATTCCTGCCTAGGTGAGTCACTAGGTCTACTTACCCCCATTACCTTACTATTAGCCTGCCCCTCACCACTTCTTGTCTACATGAGCCCCTAGTCTCAACTGAATCACTACTAATCATCTTCTTCCTAACACTTCCCTCCCTTCTCAACTCGGATACCCATTTGCTAAGCCTACCTACTTCTAGTTGCAAAGATTCAGACCTTTCATTCTTTTTTATCTCATCCAAATCCTCACTTATTCTTTCAATCTCCTTTCTTATCAACACAGGTTCAGCTTTCTGAATACAAACAGTACATTCACAAACATGTTCTCCTCTCATAGTCCCACAAATGTCACATTTCACACACATACTCAAATTATTATACTATGCTATTGAAATTATACTATATTGTTACAAAGGCCTAACTTTAATGCTATTAAAGTTATACTATATTTTTACAAAGGCCTAACTTTAATTAAGAGCTCTAAGCAACAATCTAACCTTCTCAAATATCCTAAATGAACAACCACTATAACTACCTTAGGCCTAGTTTAGCCTAGATTTTGAAAATATACCCTAGGACTATCAGAAAACCTAATCTAAAAAACTGGGTATGCCCACTGCCAGCCAGACAATCCAATTAAAATATTTGAATTAAACCAGAAATTAAATAATTTTAATTAGAAATTAACCAACTTTACAAAAATCAAAACAAAAATATACTTAGGCTGAATATATTAAATTCTTGATAAAATCCTAGGGATTAGGCCCCACCCTAGCCTTTAGTTATTTACCTAATTCTAAGAAATCACACCTGAATATTAAATTAATAAACACCACTAATAGTAATACAAAAAAATAAATCACCAAACAATATAAAATAACTTAAAAATAAAACAATTTGAACAAGTAAAATAAAGAGAGCACTTCAAACACAACCTTATCTGGTTCTTCCCAAAAGTTCCTCTATGAGGGAGTATGCTCGGAAGCACACTCCCTCAAAATACGAGGAGGAATGCCATCCGGGCCGCTTACCTTCCTTATGTTAATAGATCTCAGGAAACCATGCACCTGATCATGTGAAATCACAGGTAAAGACATGGGACACCTGAGAGAAGAAGAAGTAGGAGGAGGGATACCAGAATCATCCAGGTAGAATCAGATGAAAAAAGGAGGCTGAAGAGGTTGGCCTTTTCAGTAGGAGTGCTAGTTACAGATCTATCAGATATAATAACAGGAGGAAAGGAAGATTTGCAAAAGCTGTAAGAGATATTTTTGGCTAGAGCCCGAAATTTTTATCAGTAGGAGAACCAAGGAGCGAGTGCGCGCGCCCTCTCTCTCTCTTTCTCAACAGAATGGAACAAGAGAAGGCGCGATCAAATCATGGATTCTGAGGGGAGAGTTTAATTGAAGAGGGAATGAACCAGCTCATCGCATCAGATATCATGGCTCCCAATCTTTCGGCGGACACCAAAACATCATCAGTGTCAAAGCAGGATTCATTCCAAGAATAGCTGTCAAAAAAGCGAAGCAATGCCCACCCAATTAGCCCCATGAAAGTGCCAGAAAGTGTACTTACGTCAGAGTGGAGCTGATAGAGAGAAAGTGTTATACTTAAGAGCTATAAGATTGTGGTCAGTTACCGATAGGATTGAAAATGGTGTAATTATAACGAGGAGTAGTGGTGAAGCACAAGTCAAGTGTGTTTAGGAATTCGTTAGGACGATATATATATATATATATATATATATATATATATATATATATATATATATATATATATATATATATATATATATATATATATATATATATATATATATATATATATATATATATATATATAGAGGTGGGCAAAAGCGCAATTTGCGCTTTAAAATTTTTTTTTTGCGCTTTTGCGTTTTGCGCTAAATTTCGAAAATGTG
>SEYY01018457.1:45000-50000 GCA_009176605.1 Armadillidium nasatum | reverse complement strand
CATCGGAGTCAGAATTTGAACCCCAAATCTTGAAATAGTTATATTTTGGCGAATAAGAATCCGATTGGGATGGAAAGTTGAAAATTCCAAAATAATTATAAAAGGAATCGGATGATTCGGAAATTGGACTCAGAAATCAAAAATAGGGAAAATCGAACTCTGAACAGTAGTCAGAATATCTCAAAAACCGATCCACAGCTCTTGTCATTACTGCATTAATAAAATAAATTACAAATTACCAATAAATTTTAATTTTATTTAATTTAAAATATCATCACCTGGGCATAACGTTACTACTATCTTACTTTTAAAAGCATAGAATAAAAATTGCTTAAGGAAAGAAATTTTGAACAAAAATAAAATTTTGGACATTTTCTTACCCTACGCTCATTGTTTTGTAATTGAGAGACATGATAAAAAAAATTTCATGTATAATTTCATGTATAATACAATTTCACATATTTTTATAGTTAATATAAAAATATGTGAAAATCAAATAACTTTAATTACTTACTTTGGGAGTTGAAAATAATGCATAAATAATAAATTATTTTATAATAATTAATAAATAATAATAATAATAATAATAATAATAATAATAATAATAATAATAATAATAATAATAATAATAATAATAATAATAATAATAATAATAATAATAATAATAATAATAATAATAATAATAATAATAATAATAATAATAATAATAATAATAATAATAATAATAATAATAATAATAATAATAATAATAATAATAAATGAAGAAAATTAATATTTGAAATTATACTTTGATGAATATCAGAATAATCAATTATTTACTCACTAGTTTGTTTACATATATTTCCATATCTTCCCAGTTGTTTGCTTTGTGATGGCGGATTTGTTTGAGTGAGCGAAAGATATATATCGCATAATTAGTGTGGCTTCACTCACCCAGCTCTTCTGGAAAGGGTGGTGTCTAAGGCTTTTCGACTTATCATCTCTCCACTCTCCCTAACTCTCCTCTTCATGTTTGTCTAACTGTTGTTGTACTTTCCTTAAATAATCACTGTTACAGAGGACATTGATCTTCTGAACTTTCAGGTCATATACTTCCTCCATCGAGGAGATCTCGTGTCACTCATCAAACTACACTGTCTTATCTGTTCTTTTCTTAACTTTAATCCAGTACTTAACATTCCATCATCGAGTTAAACCAGTAAAATTTAGAACATTCTTTTTTCTCTTTTATTTTATCAACTTTCTTTAACTTACACACTTACAAACACAATTTGATGTTTCACATAGCCATCTAATTCAATAAGAAATTGATTTTCTTCAACTTTGGTATATAACATATAGGCTTCTGGCGTTTAACTATTAAAGGTGATAAAAAAATAGACATGCATTTTTTTTATTTATTAACATATAATTTACCAAATCGCGTATTTTTTTTTTTAAATTCGATTTTCAAATGAATTACATTTTTATTTCAGTCTGAACCTAAGCATACGCAGATACTTGGAAGTTCGTCTGTAAATGCTCTCAAAGATCTTCATCAATCGTCAACTTCAACCAATGTAACTTCATCTTCTCCTTCTCCGAGTTTGACAACCATTTCCAATACTCTTAACCACTTAGACCACAAATCAGCAGGTAAATTATATATATATATATATATATATATTATATATATATATATATATATATATATATATATATATATATATATATATATATATATATATATAATATATATATATATATATATATATATATATATATATATAATATATATATATATATATATATATATATATATATATATATATATATAATATATATATATAATATATATATAATATATATATATAATATATATATATATATAATACAGATAGAGAGGAAAAAAGAATAAGCCTTTCTTAAAATATAAGAGAAATTTCAGACAATCCATTAGATACCACCTTCAGCTCTTTACACACATCTTTCATTTTTACAAACCTTTTCCATTATAATAAGCGGCAAGCGATTTAGACCCTGGAAATGGACGTATCCAAACATTACCCTACTTACATGCTTCTTCCCATCCCTTGGAGGGTTGACTGCATTGGTGTAAATGTAAGTCTGTACGTTTTCCTCTTTACTTATGTATCATTCGCGATCTTTATTTAAGAGTCTCTTGAACACCACTTTCCCTCCTTCAGACCTTTTCTTTTGTTCTTAATTGGTATTCTGATGCTTGCTATTTCAGACAAAAATCTACAATGTTTTTTTCTTACTTACAAAGGCTGATGTTGCGTGCATGTGCTCAACGATCTTGTTTGTTTCTCTTGCAATTGATGTAGAGTTTTATGAATTTCTGCTCGATCCCTTCGGCTGTCTTGTAAATCAAAGATTAATTCCATCTGTGGAGTTTATTTATGTCCTATCTCTATGGACTACACTAAATTCTCCAACTGTCTACATCCTAAAATAGTTCACATCCTGTCGTATTCCTATGGTAAATTATCATTATGAGTTATTTCAATTTTCATGAAAAGTTATTTGTCTCCTCTAGTCTTAAGAGTAAAGCTGGTGGCCTCTCCTACCTTTCGTATATCGATAACAGCTTGAGCAGTTAACGAAGGTCAGTTTTCGTCTCCTAATTATTTTGCAGATAACCTAACATACTAGATAAAGTGTTCAACTTCCAACCTTCCTTCATTCGTAATAAAAGCTTTCCTTCTTGAGATTTTCCATCCAGCTTCTTCATTCTGATCTTGTGTCGTTACGCTTCCTGTGTACTCTGGAAAATCTTTTATTATTAAATTGGTGACATTTGAACGTCTTTGACTTCCCTTTAAATAATAACTTCTTAAAACGGAATCTCGGAGTTCGCAGAGAGTTTTAACAAGTTCTCGTAACTCCTAATTAAATCTTGATTGTTTTCTTGCTATTCTTTCTTGTTTTCATGAAATTCTGTAATCTTCAAACTTAGAAATTCATACAATTCATATATCATCCCTGAGTTGTGTAAAAACTATTATTCTCTATAACACAAAAAATCTTTTTCATAGAAAATCACTGATCTTTCTGACTTTCCTTCTTGACACTTTGTTCAAATGCAGACTCTATCTTTATTACTTACCCTTTCTTAATTTTATTTCTGCAGATTTAGAAGAATCAAACTTTTACCTCTAATTCACTTTATACGAACGATTCTCTATAATTCTTTCTTCTCTTATCAATCATTTATATCTAGCATCGTAATTTCTCCTCAATACATAATGTGTGCTATAAATTTTTTATAAAAAAGAAAAGCACTCTGCATGTTTTCCTCCTGTACTTTAAAAATTTGTTTCCGAACATAGACCATCTTTTCTTTAATTGTTTGAGCTCCCTATTACCTTCTTTATACATTTTTATTATTTGTTCGAAACCTATGAAGATAAAACGAGGATCCTCTAAGTCCATTAATTTATTCTAGTTGTTGCAGAGAAATGATTGTTTCAATGCCTCAATTCCTTCATCTATCTACTCGACGCAATCTTTCATATAAAAAAAATCTTCGAAAACTCTCAACACAAACCTACCCCCTAACTTTAATATTTTTAGTTTTTACTTTTCACGTGAATTATTTTTAAAATATTTCGTTGATTCACTCTCTAAATCTATATTTGCTTACTTTTTATAAAGCTTTTATTTATCTATGTATGAGCGCAAATCATCTACTGTGGTTCAACTTAACTTGCTCGTTATGAAGGCATGGTGTAGAGGTTTTTGTCACTTCCACTCATTCATTGTTACTGATTCCACTCAATTTCTTTTTGGCCTCCAAACGGTTTCTTTACTATTTAATACTATTGTTCTTATAATAAACAAGCTTCATTGAACTTTTTTGGCTGGAATTCGTCTTTTCCGTCATAGAACAAATTTTCATATTTTCACTGTTTGGTTTTCTAAGAGGAGACATAACCGATGTGCTCATTTTTTCAATACACTCTTTCATCGAGTAATAATGGCCTTTAAAATTTTAATTCGCCCTCATTTTTCCCCACTCTATAAGTAACTTGTCCGCCAATGACCATTGATAACATTGGTCTTATAAAAATATTTTACTGATGTAACTCCTGGTGTTTACCTGGAGAGAGAGAGAGAGAGAGAGAGAGAGAGAGAGAGAAAGAGAGAGAGAGAGAAAAGAGAGAGATAGAGAGAAAGAGAGAGAGAAAGAGAGATAGAAACTCATTCATAATGGTGTTTTCTAACTACGAGAAATTGATTTGCAATTTTTTTCAAATTTTATTACCTCTTTATTAAAATAGTTCTGTCGTTATTGCTAACAAAATCTTTACTACAGTAGTAGCTGTGCACAAATACCTTTACTTTTTTCAATCTATTTATTACCATCTCAACAATCTATCTATCTCCCTCTGACTCTATCTATCCACTTGCCTGTAAATTGAAGCACCAGTCTATTTCTCTCTCTCTCTCTAATATATATATATATATATATATATATATATATATATATATATATATATATATATATATATATATATATATAATATATATATATATATATATATATATATATTACTGTATATATGTAGAATTCGAATGTAGATTGAAAACGTAGGCTGAATTACAAAAGCGGTATTATATCAGTGTAATAAATATCTCGACAAAGACTAAATAAAGACAAATTGAATTTAACGATACAAAAAGTAAAGGAAAAATATAAAGGAAATTCCGTAGAGGAATTCCTTCCCGTTCAAAAACATTTTTCCCTCTCCCCTCCCCCCTTCCCCTCCTTCGTCTCAAAAAAAAATAAAATAAAAAATAAAAAAATAAAAAAAAAAAAAAAAAAAGGAAAGCAAAAAGAGTGAAAGTGAAGAAAAGTTGTACGACGAAAAGAGTCACTAAAGAAACAGTTAGTAAAATGGGGGAGAGAAAAAAAAAAATAAGGCAAAGTGAAGAAAAACGAATGAAAGAGACTTTACAGTTCGAAAACTTACGAGCCAGAAATGTTGTACCGAAAC
>SEYY01018457.1:37500-40000 GCA_009176605.1 Armadillidium nasatum | reverse complement strand
GCTTCCACCAAAAATCTATGTGGTATATTCGATTATGTGAGGAGGAATCTTGCCTCTTCAACACATATATCTGTTAATGCTTTCAGAAATTCCATTTTTTTTTGGGTTGCTTGTGGAGTGATAATTCTTTTTGCAATTCTACTCTCGTTTATGAATTTTGAGAATTCTATAAAAAAAAAATTCAAATCAGTTTGAAAAGATTTTATTTTTTAACCTGTCTGTGTTTTCACGAATGATTTAAATTCCATAATTTTTCCAGTGCCTTACTTTTATTCTTTAGAAATTTTCCAACAGTTAATCTACTTTTGTCATCAATAAAAGTGATGAAATATTTATTATTTCCAAACGATGGATATCAAAAATGGCATCAAAAATCTAAATGAATAATTTCTAAAAGTTTTGAACTTTTACGATGAGACTTGCTATAAGGTAATTGTGACATTTTACTCTTTTAGTTGGATTCACGACTAGGCATATCCGAGGCTTTAAATTTTAATCCATACACTAAATATTTATTTCTTAAACTTTTTCAATCTTTAACATTTAATGGTTAAATCTACTATGCAGACAATTTTCAGACGCTATTGATGTTTGTTCCTGAAAATAATATCGGTTTCCTTCTCTATTATCCATTAAGGAAGTTCTGTCTTCCTTATCATTTATTTCTGTATCATCTTTGAAAGCAACTTTGCTGCCTTTATCCGATATTACTACAGAAAGTATGAGGTATGAGGTTGAGTATAAAAAGAGCTATGCTTATTGTTGTTAAACTTTTAACCTTTCTGTTTACCTGACATTTTATTGTAACACTGCCAGTACCATTAACCATTAATACAAGTTTCAGGAGAGTCTGCTATCCTAACATTTTTATCATTTGCAGTACATAATTCTGAAAATTATTTACTTTTTGAACGCTTATATAGAGTTGATTCGCTGCCTAACCAACGCCAAGGCATTTCGGTCTTCCATTCTTGCAGATAATACTACATAATTGCCACTTTCTTCGTATTCATTCTTTGTAGATTTAGATCTACATTTTGATGCTTTATGCCCAAAAAAATTTTCGTTCATTATTATTAATATTATTGTTATTATTATTATTATTATTATTATTATTATTATTATTATTATTATTATTATTATTATTATTATGATTATTATTATTATTATTATTATTATTATTATTATTATTATTATTATTATTATTATTATTATTATTATTATTATTATTATTATTATTATTATTACTATTATTAACTAACAAATTTAGGATAATATTCATAAAGATAAATGACGATCTCTGGACATTATTGTAAATACATGTGAAAAATCTTCCTCATAAGAGGATATAAGGTGAGAAAAGGAACAAATAAAATCACTCGTAAAAGGCAATAAGAATAATAATAATAATAATAATAATAATAATAATAATAATAATAATAATAATAATAATAATAATAATAATAATAATAATAATAATAACAATAATAATAAATTATATTTTTTTATTGTAATTATCATTTACGACAACCTAATTAAACAGTCTTCTGCAACAATTAAACTCGTACGTATTCAAAGCTTTTTCATGTCGATTGAGCCACACTTTATCCACTATAGACATTGTGTTAGAATATTTTAGAAAATTTTTTAATCCAGGATTTTATGAAGCAATTTTTTATTCATCTTCATTTCTATATACATTTTCATGTTTTTTTACCATTACAGCTTCTTCAATATTATTTATTTTCTTATATATATATATATATATATATATATATATATATATATATATATATATATATATATATATATATATATATATATATATATATATATATATATATATTGGAGTACTGGACGACAACCATGAAGTGAAGAAGCAGGATACATGCTGCGGAAATAAGACCCATAGAACAAGTGAGAAGGACGAGCAAATAGGGTGAGAAATGAAAGAAAAGGCACAACTAAAGTGACAGGGTCACCTGAAAAGAATGGATGACCACTGGGTGGTGAAGAGGTATTGGAAGTGGAGACCAGAGGAGGTAGAAAGATGAGATGGAGGCTGTGCTTGAGAAACATGGCTTCCCTGACCTGGATGAGCTGATAAGGAGCAACGCTTTAGTGGATCGGAGAAACTGGAGAGCATGACTGAACCGACTGATGGGCAGATAATGCCTACCTGGGAGTTGAAGAAGAATATATATATATATATATATATATATATATATATATATATATATATATATATATATATATATATATATATATATATATATATATATATATATATATATATATATATATATATATATATATATATATATATATATATATATATATATATATATATATATATATATATATATATATATATATATATATATATATATATATATATATATATATATATATATATATATATATATATATATATATATATATATATATATATATATGAGGAGGGCTGAAAAATAACGCCTGTTGATGCGTTGCTAAGCAA
>SEYY01018457.1:27500-30000 GCA_009176605.1 Armadillidium nasatum | reverse complement strand
TATATATATATATATATATATATATATATATATATATATATATATATATATATATATATATATATATATATATATATATATATATATATATATATATATATATATATATATATATATATATATATATATATATATATATATATATATATATATATATATATATATATATATATATATATATATATATATATATATATATATATATATATATATATATATATATATATATATATATATATATATATATATATATATATATATATATAAGGGGTTGATTACCAATGCTTTGTTTTGTAGGGTGGTTTAGTGAGGTTAATTTTAGAGGAAGATTTCAGTTTTGATTGGTTCATGAGTGTTGAGACAAGATTAGATAATATTTACATGGATGAATTTAATTAAAAAAAAACTTTCTGTATTTTAGCTATACTAGCGAGCTGGAAGTGATGGGAAGTTTATATTAGTATTGTACATTTTTTGTAGAATGTTGTTAAAAGGATGAGTAGAATTCATAGTTTTGTAGGAAAAAATGTCATTTCGTATCAAGGGTTAATTTGATAGACGTATTTTATTTTTCAATTTGTTGCACTCTTATGGGTTTGTTTATTGCTGAACCTACAGTTAGAATTCTGAGGCAAGAGTTTTTATATTTATGAAGTATTTCTATGTTCGAACATTTTATAGCTTGGTACCAGGTCTTAGAGGTCTAGATTTTTTAATCTTATACAGATTGGTTATTAAAGATGTAAAAAGATGTAAAAAGTATTTCTATACAGAGGTATTTGTAAGTCTAAGAATTTCTGAAGATCTAGCAGTTGATAAATGGTGCTTATTGTTGATGGTCGAAGTCACAGAATTTATCACGGAAAGCCGACATTCTGATAATGGAGAGTCAATTTTTGATCGGTTGGAAGAACTTTCTGACAGTGTGGTTGTTATTGGCATGGATAAGACCAGTGAGATAAATGTTATATCCTTGGTGCACTTTTTTTATATCCTTTTTAAGATCAACAGTGAAAAGATTGAAGAGAAAAGGGGTATAATGTCTACCTGGAGGGGGGGGGGTAATGTTTCTTAATATTATTTTTTTAAAAGTTAATTCTACTGATTGTTCCGTGAGGAAAAGTGAAATTTATTTGTGTCGCTAAACATATTAGTGTAGAAGACTTTCTGGATGAGGATGTGACTTGAGACTGTTGAATGTCTGGTGAGAATCATTTGTTTTGATGACTATTCTCCGAGTCGAAAAACTGCTGAGGTCATTTGTAATATTTTCTACAGTGGTCATGCGATTGTGGTTTAGCATGCGTTTATGGGTTGAACACTCGAAAATATTTGTCGTTCCATGTATTTTCCTGAAAAGTAACTTCAAAGAAACCATTTTCTGTAAGAAGTAAAGCAAGAAACTTTTGTTTAATTTGATTGATTAGTTTTAAGGAAGAGATGGACATAATTAATTTAACTGGTTGAAATTTGTGCACCATGGGAGATAATATGAATGTAAGTTATACAGTCTAAGGCTGCAGATGAAGTAGTTTTAAGAGATTTTAAATTGGAAATTACGCTTTGGAAAATGAAAGAAAAATTAGTAGGTTTAGGAAAAGCTTTTAGAAAATATTTCTTCGATATTTTGCTTATAGTTATGTGTGCGTGGGAAAAAGGTTGTAATAAATGTAAGAGTAATAGTACTGGGCACGTCACGCAATATTGTTTAGTTAGAGAAGGTGGTTGTTTTGTGAGTTACGTAATCTGATGATGATTTGACTGGTCGTGATGCTTTTGTCGTTAATTTGTTTTTACGAATTTAAATTTGTTCTTTGAATTGTTTGTTTTTTGCCTTATTAAAAAAAATTATCCGTTGTAATCTGATTTATCTAAGGATTTTAATTTGGACGTTAAAATGAAATTTGTAGACTTTGTCCCAATGCCCGCCCTATATATATATATATATATATATATATATATATATATATATATATATATATATATATATATATATATATATATATATATATATATATATATATATATATATATATATATATATATATATATATATATATATATATATATATATTATATATATATATATATATATATATATATATATATATATATATATATATATATATATATGTGTGTGTGTGTGTGTGTGTGTGTGTGCGTGTGCGTGTGCGCGCGCTTTACAAACGAGAGAGAAAGAAATAGGAAAAGAAGAAACTAAGAATTAAAAGTAAAAATAGGAAAGAGGAAAGAAAAAGCTAAAATTTGAGTGGAAGAATGGAGGGCGCTAATTGAGTTATTCCTTTGGCTGATGAGGAACCCTCCAAATCAGTCCATTGGAAAAGGAAAAAAAAAACTCGGAGAATAAAAGCTGGAATAAAACAATAGATGTAAATTGAATATCAGAATAGACAAAAATACAAACAATAAAGAAATATATAACTTGTTAGTAGAGAAATATAGAATGTAATCTTTATATTCTTAAATAGTACTTGCATGT
>SEYY01018457.1:15000-22500 GCA_009176605.1 Armadillidium nasatum | reverse complement strand
GACCCTTGGTGTTGGCTTTAACATTTCTAATAATATATATATATATATATATATATATATATATATATATATATATATATATATATATATATATATATATATATATATATATATATATAACTTTTGCTTCTTCCATTAACTCTGCCCTTACCTCTCTGCTGAAAGCATGCGCTTATTAAATCTGTGCCGAAAAAGGAAGATCCCCTCCTCTTTCAAACTTCTAACTTTCGCTATTCCTTTGGCTTTCCAAAGTCTTCTAATCTATATTTAATGAAAAGATTAGGGAATATCTTAGTTCTTCTAATCTTATATTTAGTATATCCAATAAGGTTTCAGCAAGAAACTTTGAACTAATAATTTTCTTTACCTTCTCTCAAGTTCTTTATTCTCAACATCTCAGAATTTTTGGCATCTTTGATTGTGGCTTTTGATTTATCGAAATATATCTTTTGATATAGTTTGACTATTTCTTAAGTTACATATAGTATAAGTTTCAAGAAATCTAACACCACCAGGAGACCACAAAAGCATTGATGTGGTCCTCATGGAAAGCATGTTATTTCGAAGTCCATAATATATAACCTTTTTTTAAGACTTTCTTTTCATTCGCTCTATAGAAGCTGTTTCAGACCGTAACCATTTATCCTGTAAGTCAACCAATATCAGTGTTCCTCAAGGTTCTGCGCTATCTCCCACTCTCTTTCAACATTTTATAAATACCCCACTATCACCGCATATCATTTTTTTTCAGAGGACTCTCCCTTTTATTCTTCCTTATTTTTTAATAAAACAAAAAGTTACCCTCAGTCGCAATTGGTTGAAGTTACGAGAATGGCCTTGAAGTAATTAACCTCAGATTGCTCGTATTTCTAATTTAAGAGAAGAAACAACGTGGTTTTTTTTCAATGTTTGAAACCCTCAGTTCCTTTATCTATTTACCCTAACGTATTCTTCCATAAAATTACATTATCTTAAAAAAAACTCAATCCTTCCGCTTACCATAATATTGTTTATTTCTTTTTCTCGTGATCTTTTTCAAAAAGGTTGCATGTTTTCCTCAGCAAACAAATTCTAAGAAGTTAAACGTTCTGAGGTACCTTCAGAATTTCGTCACACCACAGCAATTTCTTGTTCTGTAAAGGAGAATATTACCAATCTATTTATGAAATTTTCATCGCATATACTAGGGATGGTTCGACACATAAGGTTTTCTTGATTTTCAAATTATCTAGAATCTCACTTACGTTTGCTCTCTAGAATTTCACTCTCGTTTGCTCTCTAGAATCTCACTCTCGTTTGTTCTCTAGAATCTCACTCTCGTTTACTCTCTAGAATCTACTCTTATTTACTCTCAAATATCTCTTTAAGCATGGCAAATTGTTGCATCACTGAAAATAATGTCGCAATTACAACTGATCCTGAATTTCCGAACTCTCTAATTGGATACCTTCTCGTTTAATAGAAACTCTTGTGACGTGTCTTTCCACACGTACTTAAATTTTCCTCGATTAATTTTTTGACCATAGAAATAAATAGCTTTGCTGGGAACGAATTCTGTTGACGACTGTACCTTCATGTAAGATCAGATTTAGACCTAGTTTTTGAATTGGGACCAGCTTCTCATTTCTTTTAAAGAAAATATATCTTATTGATAAGAATAATAAGTACATATATATATACAGCTACATTTTTTTTTTTACTTTGAATCTCACGGGCATTGCCCTATTGCCCTAAAGCTTCTTCATTTTGTTATTTTTTATTTTTATATAACTTTATGGAGGATAATTATTTTGCTTGTAAATGTTCTCAAATTAATTTTCAGTAGGCGAAAAACCTTTACAACATAATTATTTTAATGATAATAATTATTATTATTATCACTTTGAAAGCAAAAATCGTAATAACTTTAATGCGACTCACATGCACACATATAAACATATACACCCACACATACATCCACACACACACACACACACACACACTATATATATATATATATATATATATATATATATATATATATATATATATATATATATATATATATATATATATATATATATATATATATATATATATATATATATATATATATATATATATATATATATATATATATGGCTATTCTGAGAGATCCAAAATGATCTCAGAGTGAAATACTAAAAGGTAAATAAGAGATTGTAAATGATGAAAACTAGTTAGTTATTAGTTATTCAAAAGTTTTATTTTTAACTATAATGAAAATTTGAATCCAAAAAATTATATAAAATGGAAGAATAAGCTCTGAGATGATTTTACCCAAAATGATTTCTTAGAAATAACAAATAATAATACAAAATTTCACGCGTCATTCGAACAAAAAAAAACAAGTTTTGTCTCAAACTTTTACTTTCATAATCCTGTCTTTGCATTTCGACTATTTTTGTGCCGCTACTCCCCATGTATAGACATAGTCTTTCATCCATAATGCTTAATAATCTCAGAACATTCATTTTATCTCTCTCTCTCTCTCTCTCTATCTATCTATCTATCTATCTATCTATCTATCTATCTATCTATCTATCTATCTATCTATCTATCTTTCTATCTCTCTCTCTCTCTCTCTCATTCATGTTACATATGGTACAAGTTTCAAGAAATCTAACATAAAAGAGAACAAAAAACCCCTCCTGGGGGTTCAGCGTTGAACACCCCCCCCCCAGGAAACAACCAAAGCATTGAGGAGTTCCTCAAAGAAAGCATTTTATTTCGCAGATCCATAGTATGAGCTAAGCCTTAGCTATGTGGGGTCCACATACATAGCGTTATGACTTAGGGGATCCACATGCATAAAGTTAGGACTCAGTGGGTCCACATACATAAAGTTAGGACTCAAGGGGCCCACATATGTAAAGTTAGGACTCAGGGGGTTCACATACATAAAGTTAGGACTCAAGGGGCCCACATATGTAAAGTTAGAACTTAAGGGTTCCACATACATAAAGTTAGGACTCAGTGGGTTCACATACATAAATTTAGGATTCAGTGGGTCCACATACATAAAGTTAGGACTCCGGGGGTCCACATACATAAAGTTAGGATTCAGTGGGTCCACATACATAAAGTTAGGACTCAGTAGGTCCACAAGCAAAATAAGGTTAAGAACCTCTGCTCTAGTTTTATATAGATGCTAGTTTTCTTGCAAACACTAAGGTCCAAAAATCTTGGCATAGATGTCTTTTATTTTTATTTAAATAAAATTCCCATAGTCATCTCCAAGATGCAATAATTTTTGAATTGTCTCAAAGGCCTCAAAACTATAAACAATATCTTAAAAAGTATACAAATAACTATCACTGCAAAAATTGTCCTAACGAATCGTTTGGACAAGCGGCAAAAATGTCACAGTAAAATTTTCAATATAGAAAAGACATATTAAGCATAAGAAAGTCGCTTCACCGATTTAATTCTAATAACTGAAAAAAAATTTGTTGGGACATTTTTTTACTTGTCCCAACGATTCGTTAGGACAATTTTTGCAGTGTACCGTGGTATAACGGTAGAGTAATTGAAACACGTGTTTGAAGAAGTTGGTTCGATCCCTCAAATGGCTACTAGGAAGAAACCTCATAGAATAATACCAATCTTTGAATAATGCAATATCAATAAAATGTGAATCTTTAAATTTAAAAAAAAAAAAAAGATGCAAACTGAATAGAAAAAAAATGTTTTCTATTTGCCTTCACAGGCTCTGTGTTAAGAGTGCCAGTGCCATCTGAGGGGGAAACGAGGGGAGTGCCACTGCCATATTAAAGAGTATATTTAAATGATAATTTCTATCATTAAATACATTGTAATTAAATCCCTATGAGAAGCGAGGTTTAACGTTGTTAATTAAGATAATTTATTATTATTATTATTATTATTATTATTATTATTATTATTATTATTATTATTATTATTATTATTATTATTATTATTATTATTATTATTATTATTATTATTATTATTATTATTATTATTATTATTATTATTATTATTATTATTATTTTGAATTATTATTATTATTATTATAAACTCCATCATTGTCAATAGCAATAACAATAACAATAACATTGTCAATAACATGATGATATTAAATGTTTTAAAAAAATAAGTTATAATTTAATTGAATAGAAAAAATCGAAATCATTTTATTACCGAATATAAAATATAATTACTCTCTTTTTTATAGTTTAAATAACGCAAAAATCTGCAAACCTTTCTCCTTTTTGGAAAGACTAATTCTTTAATTACTTTTTATTATCTTCTATCAAATCTTTTTTAATTCTAAGTTCTTTTACGAAATTTATTAGTTTTTAAATTACTTACTTTCATATTCTGTGTGTACGTGTGTATATGTTATTGTGCGTTGCACATACGTGTGTATTGAGAGTAACAGTAAACTGAATATTTGATAAAGTCGTTCTACTAAAATGAAACAAAATTTTTGTTTCAAATCATTCTTCTATAAATTTAGTTGTGTTAATTATCTGATCAGAATTGAAAGTAAATACTTTTTCGCCTCTGAAAATGAATTCATTCCATTTTCTCCCATGGATATTAATCTCGGGAGTAAGAAGGGCTTCGTGCAGGTTATGGCCTCCTCTTTTAGGCATTACCACGACACTGCCAGCCAGATATGTTCCCTAATCAGTCGGTCGCATCATTCGTCCGCCTGTGCAGTCTCAAACAGAAATGAACAAAGAAGGTTGATCTCCGAGCCATCAAAGAATTATTGACTAAGCGTAACAAGAGAATAAAGGTTAAATCCCTTTGCTTTCGTCAACATAAAAGGCCTTATTTGGAAGCAAAACAAGAATTGTTCTCATTCTACTGCCATTATAACGATTAAAACTGGAGGAAGAATTTTGGCGTGGATTTTGATTTCGCGATAAGGTAATTGAATTCGCTTAGATAAACTGCATAATTTCCACGGAGGTTTTCATATTTACTATATTACATAAACTTTCAAAATATAAAACCTCTTACCTTTTCCCTGAAATAAAATCTTACATCAATAATTTAGGTATTAAAGAAATTATTACATATAATTATTAGTCCAAACTCAAATGGTTTTATTCGAAGTACTAAATGTACAGTTTTGCAAAGGGGAGACTTTATTCAAGCATCATGGAAAGTCTCGAGAGATTTCTGGGAATATTTTAAATCGATTATGAATTTGAGCTTTGAAATTTCTTTTGAAAATAGCGCACCACTTTGCAATTGACGGTCTTATAAAACTTTTGTAACCTATGATTAACTACTGTTATATTTGCATCAGATGCTATTTGTGTTAATAATATAAGGAATAAAATTTTAATTAGTCATTCTGTTGTCAATAGAAGAATTATATATATATATATATATATATATATATATATATATATATATATATATATATATATATATATATATATATATATATATATATATATATATATATATATATATATATATATATATATATATATATATATATATATATATATATATATATATATATATATATATATATATATATATATATATATATATATATATATATATATATATATATATATATATATATATATATATATATATATATATATATATATATATATATATATATATATAAAGTAAAAATCAGTATGGTATAATTTATATATTTTAACGTTTAATTTCAATATTTAGATTTGTTGAAAAGAAGATTAATTAATCTTTTATTATAGCGTTTATTTAAAGACTTTGAATTTTACATTTGAGAAGGAAATGATCTTAAAATGATAGTAAAGTCCAGACTTTTTATGTTTGTTCATGAAACTAATGATATTGTAATGAATGAAACTCTCTCTCTCTCTCTCTCTCTCTCTCTCTCTCTCTCTCTCTCTCTCTCTCTCTCTCTTCTCTCTCTCTCTCTCTCTCTCTCTCTCTCTCTCTCTCTCTCTCTCTCTCTCTCTCTCTCTCTCTCTCTCTCTCTCTCTCTCTCTCTCTCTCTCTCTCTCTCTCTCTCTCTCTCTCTCTCTCTCTCTCTCTCTCTCTCTCTCTCTCTCGAATTTTCTACCCATATATTGTCAGCTATTTCAAGTTTCAGTAATAGATTCTAACAATTTATTAAGTTCAACCATGCAATGTAAACCTCTTAATAGTTCATGGTTACCAGTTGCCAGTTACCAGTCTCACCCAAAAGTTATTAGAATAAATTTATGAAGAAGTAATAGTAATAATAATAATAATAATAATAATAATAATAATAAATAATAATAATAATAATAATAATAATAATAATAATAATAATAAAAATAATAATAATAATAATACACAACGAGGTTCGAGCACGAGGCATCGACAAGCGGTAGTTTAGTCTCGTAAACATTAAATAATATAGAAGCATATATATATATATATATATATATATATATATATATATATATATATATATATATATATATATATATATATATATATATATATATATATATATATATATAAAGAGAAAAATCCTTACATAGCTGCGTAAAAGCACACATATACACACACTCACACACACATATTTAACTAGATAAAATAAATAGATTGATGCACTGAGAAATATTAAGTAGTATTAAAAGCCTTATCACTAAACAATTACTGCTTTTTAACAACAGTTTCCTCAATGGATTATTATTGAATTCGTTCTTTAGTTTTGAGCTTCAGAACGATCGGACTTTCGCACGCTCTTCCCTTGTAAAAGAAGTCTCGAGAGAGATATTAAGCCTCGTTATTTATACCAATATTAATTCATATATTTTTATTTATTGACTTTGTATTATTAGTTACAATCCCTAAACGTTGGTTTAATATATATATATATATATATATATATATATATATAATATATATATATATATATATATATATATATATATATATATATATATATATATATATATATATATATATATATATATATATATATATATATATATATATATATATATATATATATATATATATATATATATATATATATATATATATATATATATATATATATATATATATATATATATATATATATATATATATATATATATATATATATATATATATATATATATATATATATATATATATATATATATATATATATATATATATATATATATATATATATATATATATATATATATATATATATATATATATATATATATATATATATATATATATTAACTACTAACTTTTTTCTCCAGTTCAAAGTGCAAATATTTAAAGAAAATACGGGAATAAAAGAGAAGAGAAGAGAAGAGAGAGAGAGAGAGAGAGAGAGAGAGAGAGAGAGAGAGAGAGAGAGAGAGAGAGAGAGAGAGAGAGAGAGAGAGAGAATAAAGAAGGGGAAAAGAACAGAGATGAAAAAAAAGGTTAAAAGTAGAGAGAGATCATATTTCTGTTTCTCACACTTTCGTCCAGACGCCCGAGACGCTTTAGTTTCCAGGACTGATGTCACAACAGATGCCT
>SEYY01018457.1:0-5000 GCA_009176605.1 Armadillidium nasatum | reverse complement strand
TATTTTAGTCCAGACACACACATACAATAATTCCCTTCTTTGTTTGTAGTGAGTGGGAGGAGAACCAATATACATAACTATCGACATGTGTTTCTTTTCTAAAAACTTTAAATTTCATGTTGCCACGACTCCCTCGTATCAACAAAGAATCCAAGAAGGGCAGGCAACTCTCCTTTTCCATTTCCACTGTGATATTGATGGCAAGTATAAAAGATTTCAATTTACTTAAAACCAAATCCATATCTGTGCCCCCTTTTAGAATGGCAAAAAACTTCTTCCACATATCTATGTCAGATGAAAGGTTTTTCCAGAACCAGATTCAAAAATGTAAATAATTTTAAAATTCATGAAAATTTAATAATTAATTTTATTAACAATAAAATTTGAAGGAATACTGTTTTAGGTGGATTTATACGTAGTTTGAATGCCGTGACTTAGTCAACATCTTTGAGTCTTTTTAACTTCTCTACATTTAATTTCTCGCCTGAAAGATGGATATACGAGTTTGACTTCCAAAAGCTATCAGTTTTATAAAGTTTTTTACATTTTTAGTGTTTTTATTCTTTGAGGATTTTGGCAATATATTTCAACACGGTTACAGTGTTTTTAATATACCGTATTAGTTATACCTAGTATATGGTAAACACTATAGTATAACCTACTAACCGATATACGGATAAATATATATATACATATGATATATATATATATACTAATAATATATATATATATATAGTATATTTTTTTTTTTTTTTTTTTTTTTTTTTTTTTTTTTTTTTTTTTTTTTTTTTTTTTTTTAAAAAAAAAATTTTTTAAATTTTATATTATTTATATATTATAAATATTTTTATTATTATATATTATATATATATATATATAATATATATATATAATAATATATATATTATAATATATATATATCTTATATATATATAATATATAATATATTTTTTAATATTTTTTTTTTTTTTTTTTTTTTTTTTTTAACTATATATATATAAAATATATAAATATATATATATATATATATATATATAATATATAATATATAATATTATATATATAATATATATATATATATATATATATATATATATATTATAGAATATAGTTATATATATAATATAGGTATATATTATATATATATATATATATATATATATATATATATACTATTATATATATAGTATATATATATATTATATAATTTTTGTATATAATTATATATATATTATATAATTGTTGGTCCTTATTAGTGGATTTTCTATTAGAAATCTTTAATAAAAGAGTATATAAATTCAAAAGGAAAACTATTACATTTTATTTAAATATATTTCTTAAAATGATAAGAATATGTGAATTTTATGTTAATTTCTAGTTCTAGTGAAAAATTAAGTTCTTCTAGCCAAAAAAATTAAAATAAAATTTTTTTTTTTTTCTTTTTTAGTGTATTAATTTATCCAAATAAGAAACGTGTCGAAATTTAATTTGTAAATTCCTATGCTTATTTTAAACTAAAAAAAAAAAAAAATTATATATAATTTTTGAAAAACTTTGAAAATGATATGAATATATTTCATTTAATGTATTTATTTTTGGTAATTGGTTTAACACATTTTATTCTATTTAAAAATGGTATTACATTTCTTTCTATACAGTCAAAAATTTCTTCATTGTAATAATAATAATAATAATAATAATAATAATAATAATAATAATAATAATAATAATAATAATAATAATAATTCATAAAACAATAATAAGAATTAAATATAATAATAATCATTATTATTATAACTATGTCTGTCTCATCCATGGAAGATAACTGTCGCAATTGTCCCTCAATTATTTAATTCTAATTAATAAATAAATAAATAAAAATATACTACTATAAAACGATTGAAAATATATTTGAAATTTTTTTTTTAAAGCAAATAAGAAAAAGGGATTTAATTATCATTTTAATTAAAGTCTGAGCAAGTCCGATTTTACTCATATTTGAATTTAGATGCCATATTTTTTAGTATACTGGATAGTGTATACAATTATATATAATTATATATATATATATATATATATTTATTTTTTATATTATTAATTTATTATATACTAATAAATATTATAATAATAATATTATTATATATATATAATAGTAGTTATATTGTATTAGTTAATTTAAATATATTATTATAAAAATATTCTATTTTATTATATATATATTATTATAATATATTTATTAATAAAGTAATTATAGGTACACGATGTTTGAAAGTATGCAAGTCATATATATATATATATATACTATATACTATATATATATATATAATATATAATAATATATATATAATATATATATATATATATCAGGAAGAACCGCCCAAATACAACAAAACGGTCATCTCGTACCATTAACATAAGGAACGGAGTTCCCCAAGGAGCCATACTCTCCCCCACTCTATTCAACCTATACACAGCAGACCTCCCGCAACCCCAAACAACTTTCACCCGCCGACGACATAACTATTGCCACCACTCACAAAAACCTCGCTACCGCAACATCAACCACACAAGACTACCTAACAGAAATCCAAACTTGGCTGGTAGAAAACCGGATGACGGCATCCCCAAACAAATCCTCCCTCATAACAACAGGCAAACACATATCCAACACCCACCCACAAGTCCTACTACATAACACCCCCATACCCTTCAACAAAACCCAAAGATTCTCGGTCTAACATTTGATACACACCTCACTTTCTCCAAGCACATCCAAAATACCACCTCAGCCGCAAACAGAAAACTCAACATCCTCAAAACAGTGGCCAACACTGACATACACAACATACAAACCTCAATTGCAATCTACAAACAATTTATACGCCCCACCATCAACTTTGCCTCCCATGTCTGGCACCCTCTGCTCTCAGACCAAAACTTAACGACACTCCAAATAACAAAATAAAGCCCTTCGCACCATTACCGGCTGCACACCCACAACCCCTCAACACCACTTACATAACGAAACCAAGATACTACCTATAAGGAACCACCTCGAAATGATAGGCACCCAATTTTACGCAAAAACCCGTCTACCCACACACCCATGTCACAATACTCTCCTCCAACCTACCCCACACAGACTAAAACAACCTCCATCGTCCACCGGCGCCTTTTACAAACGGATCCTAAATCACATCCCCCCTCCTCCCCCCAATACCACAACAACCAAACATATACACACTCAACTAACACATTCATACATGATCAACAGACCTCCAAACAACATCCTTAACAGACCCCCTCCGAAATAAACCCGACTTCAACAACCTCCCAAGACACAAATCTCACTAGCAAGATTGAGATGCGGGCACCACCAAACTTACAACATTACAAACACAATTCAAAATAAACCAGGCAACATCTCCCACTTGTACCAGATGCGGAAAGGCCCGGAGACCGAAACTTTCTATTACTCTGTCCTTCCATCTCTCGCCCAGAATCTTCTGGGGCATCACTTCATTGAAGGATCTCTGGACGAGACCGACTGCGGCAGGAAGCTTCATTAGCGAAGTGTGGCCGCCTCAACATGGGTGGTCAGGGGTGAGAAGGTAAAAAAAAAAAAATATATATATATATATATATATATATATATATATATATATATATATATATATTATATATATATATATATATATAATATATATATATATATATATATATATATATATATATATATATATATATATATATATATATATATATAATATGTTGCTTTCTAATTGTATTGGTTAATCATTTCATTAGGATAATGAAACATTATCATTGTATATATATATATATAACATATAATTTTAATTTATACGTCTAATTATATAACCATTATTATAATAATAATATAATAATAACTATATTATTATAATAATAATAATTATATTACCATTATATATAATAAAATAATTATAATAATATAATTATATTATTATAATATAATAATAACAATAATAAAACAATAATACAATATAATCAAAAATATTATTCAGCATCACTCCCTTTATTCGAGGGTGATCTAGATCGTGAACGTGATTTGGATCTAGACCCCGATCTTGAACGTGATCTAGATTTCGATCTTGAAACTGATCTTGATTTTGACCTAGATGGTGATCTGGATTTTGACCTAGATGGCGATCTGGATTTTGACCCAGATGGCGATCTTGATACTGACCTTGATTTCGATCTGGAAACCGACCTTGATTTGGATCTTGAAACCGAACGTGAGACGGACCTTGACTTCGATCTTGAAACGGATCTTGATTTCGATCTTGACTTAGACCTAGAAACTGATCTAGATTTTGATCTGGAGCCTGACCTTGATCTAGACCTAGATACACTACGTGAGCCACTTCGAGATCTTGATCCTGATTTTGATCTTGACCCTGACTTGGACCTTGATCTAGATCTTGACCTCGACCTTGACCGAGAGGAGTCAGAACCAGAATTAATAACTTTGGGTTTCTTTCTTTGAGGTGATCTACTCGAGTCGCTATCTTTTTTGCCTGAATTATCAACATCAGAATCATCCGAAGAATCTGAAATTGTAGCTTTGGAAACAATACGACTTTTTTGTTTGGATGATAATCCATCGTCTCCACGATTTGATGCTCTTCCCCTTTTGCGGCCTCTTCCTCCATCGTCGTCACTATCACCACGACGTCTCTTCCTGTGTGCAGAAGAATTTTATGTATTATAATAATAATTTCAAAGGGAAGGACGGCATGGTTTGCGACTTTCAATAAAATTTAATCAACAAAATAGAGTTTATATAAATAAATTCAATATGAGTACAATATCTTTGTATTGGTGAATTCTAGTCTCTAAAGGCAAACTCAATCATACACATAATATACGCTATAATTAAACTACACTAATTTAGCATTAACTAAAATTAGAACATGGGATGAGAAAGTTAAAAATAATACAAAAACGGATTTACCTTCCAC
>SEYY01018456.1:42500-47751 GCA_009176605.1 Armadillidium nasatum | reverse complement strand
AGAGAATCACCGGTCATTTTCTGTGAACACTAAGAGTGACTCCTCCCACAAAAACGGTAGTCATTCCATGGGAAATCAGAGATATACAACCACAAGTCAGACCACGTTTACGGGTACCAAAGTGCCAGAAACGTTCCTTTGCCGAAGGCGGGGGCCATTCTTGTGGAATTGTGGAAGACTTGAAGAGAGAGAACAAGATAGAGATAAAAAAAGATAGGATGAACCCAGAGGAGGAAAGAGTTTAAACATAAAGAGAAGGATGAGAAGTTAAAAAAAGATCAAGTATGTTGGGTTCATCATGAAGACAATCAGGGATACGGGTAGAGAGTCACACCAACTGTTTGAGGTTGTTCTCGATAGAACTAGCTGGATAAGGAGAACTGGGTGAAAGCCATTGGCGGTGGTGAACGTTGAAATCACCTAAAGTGATGAATTCGGATATAGGAGAAGCAGAAAGAATGTGCTCTATTTTGGAGTCTAGATAGTCAAAGAATTTTATAGTTAGTAGAATTAGGTGATAAATAGACAGAACAATGAATTTATAGTAGAGTTGCAAGAAAATTTAAAGACGTAATTTCGAATATTCATAAGACTCCAAATTAGATACACGAGAACAGACAGCATCTTTGAGCAACATCTACCTATGAATGAAAATTGAGGCTAGAAACAGTAGAAAAACAGAGTAGGGTTTGCTGTCAGAGCTCCCAAGCACAATAGATTAGAAAACTTTAATAATATATATATATATATATATATATATATATATAATATATATATATATATATAT
The DNA here is from genome assembly GCA_009176605.1 of Armadillidium nasatum. NCBI lineage: Eukaryota > Metazoa > Arthropoda > Malacostraca > Isopoda > Armadillidiidae > Armadillidium > Armadillidium nasatum. The sequence goes on along the minus strand of SEYY01018456.1, from coordinate 46,964 downwards.
ATATATATATATATATATATATATATATATATATATATATATAATATATTTCGAAAAATAATTTGACAAGAGACACGAATGTTGCAGAAATTAATGAAAAAAAAGACCTTGCACCAGGACAAGCTGAGTCAGCAAGGTTGGTGGCACCAACCCCATCACCGGAGGCACCAACTCCCAATTGGTGATAGGGGAAGGGGTGGAAGGGGTTATATTTGGAAGCAACCCTCTATGGTTCTCCGAGGCAGCTTTATGTTTCATCATTTTAATTGTTTTTTAAAAGGTATATATATATATATATATATTTTTTTTTTTTTTTTTTTTTTTATGAAAGTTCACATCTCACGGCATTGCCCTATTCGAGGAGAGGAACTTTCTAGGTAGAATATACCTAGGATCCCGAAGTGGGATCGAACCGGCGCCTCAAGCACGTTGAGTCAATCACCCTACCGTTCGAGCCACGGTAGACGGCAAATATATAATATATATATATATATATATATATATATATATATATATATATATATATATATATATATATATATATATATATATATATATATATATATATATATATATATATATATATATATATATATATATATATAAAGTAAAAAGAAAATATCCATTTAATAATATTAAAATATTAGCGATTATTTAGTATTAAAAATATAGTTATCAAAGATGGTAACATTGATCGAAAATATATAACAATATTTTTTTTTTTATTATTTGCTTCAATCACTTATAACATCTACTGAAAAGATTTCGCTTCAGAAACGTTTGCTGAATCAGCTTCTTAAAATTCTTTTGTAAATTTATTGATCTTTAGAATTTTTTTTTTTTTGGTTTGTTTGTTAATAAAAATCCTAAACAGACGTAAATTCCCAATACAGATTGAATCTTTACGCTAAAAGTACGAGTCTAAACTTTAAGCATTTATTCTTTCAACGTAATTTCACTCTGAATGGAAGTTAGAGTGATTCTGGTCTTGGTTGACCAAATTTGGCTTTTTGTCGAATTGTTATTAATTCAACACTTTCGTATTATTATATCCAATATTTTTGATAATGTACTTTTGAATATGCTTTCAAATAGTATCCATAACAACAGTTAATCAATATCGATAAAAACATGCAACCATCATATATATATATATATATATATATATTATATATATATATATATATATATATATATATATATATATATATATATATATATATATATATATATATATATATATATATATATATATATATATATATATATATATATATATATATATATATATATATAGTTAACATATGTGTCCGAGAGTTAGTTGGATACTCATTTATTATACTATATATTTAAAATTACATGTATTTACACATTTGAATAAAAAATAAAGAAAAAATTTAGTTCTTTTTAATTATAAATTGTTAAATTTATTAAAGTTTATTTTTTAAAATATATTTTTCAAATCATCGTCATCGTCAAAATTTCTTAATCATTCAAAAAAAATATATAATATATATAATATATATAATATATATATATATATATATTATATTATATATATATATATATATATATATATATATATATATATATATATATATATAAAAAATTATGATATTTTGAAAGCATAATAAAAATCAAAATCCGCATCCGCAATTTCAAAATTATCCGCATTCCGAATTCCAAAATTATATTAATATATTATAATATATATAAAAATATATATATTATATATATATATATATATATATATATATATATATATATATATATATATATATATATATATATATATATATATATATATGCGAAATTGTAGATCAAGAGTGAGGGTGAAGAGAGAACTATCGGATTGGTTTATCATAGGAGTGGGATTGAGAAACGGGTTTGTAATATCTCCATGTTATTTAATCTATTGATGAATGGTTTACTTAGAAAATGGAGAGAGAAGGAAGAGTATTACATTGAGAAATTGGAGGGTGAATGTGAGTGAATGTTTTACTTTTTGCAGATGATGCGGCATGTGTTGGTGGCAGAATCTGGAGAAAAGATGAAAATACTTGTGAGAGAGTTTGAAGGAAATGTGCAAACAGAGATTGAAATTCAATCCAGCGAAGAATAAAATTATGAGGATTGGAGGTGGGGATAGGAAATTTGGAGGGAGGAATTGGTTTGTAGAATGAGAATGGAAACTTGAGGAGGTGAATGAATTAAATATCTAGTAATGTTTGGGTAAGGGTGGGACGGAAAAAGGAATAAAGAACAGTGGTAGAAGGAATGAAATTATTGGGGGGCCTAAGAAAGTATGGAAGAGAGGAAAAATTTCGAAAGAAAAATAAGATAAGAATGTTGAATGTATTGTTCACCTTTCTGTATTGTATGTGTGTGAAACATAACGATAAGTGCTCGGTAGAAAAATTTCAATTCTTTGAGATGAAAGATTTGAGAGCGATATATAAATTGAGAAGGATTGATAGGATTAGAAATTAAAGATAGGGAGATGTTAAATGAAGAGGGTGTAATTGATTAGAGAGTAGGAGGATGTGCTAAAAAATGGTTGAACATATTAAGAATGAAAAGAAAAAATGGTTGGAGGATCGATGTTAGGGGAAGGGTAGGGGGAGGGGAAGGCCAGTGGAGATGGATTTGGATGAGGTGTTTTGATGGAAGGAATTTGAGTTTAGACGAGGGTTTTGTAAGTAAGAATAAAGGGAATTGTGGCGCGAAAAAAAGTGATATATATATATATATATATATAATATATATATATATATATATATATATATATATATATATATATATATATATATATATATATATATATATATATATATATATATATATATATATATATATATATATATAAATTAATCCGCATCCGCATCATCAAAATTAATATCCGCATCAAATTAAATTTTATATCCGCATCCGCATCCGAACTTTTCGAAAATTCAACATCCGCATCCGCATCCGCACTTTCGAAAATTCAACATCCGCATCCGCATCCGCACTTTCGAAAATTCAACATCCGCATCCGCATCCGCATCCAAAACATCCGCATCCGCAAATTGGAAAATATGACATCCGATCCATCACTAATATATATATATATATAAACTCCATATATATATATATATGCCCTAACTACGTGACTGGTGAGAAAGAAATATATATATATAGCTTCCTTTATGATTTTTACGCTTTGAAAATAATGTCTCATCTATTTGAAAAGTGAAGTCATGTCCTCCAATTGGCTCAGAAGTTGACACTGAATTGGCACAAACCTAGAGAAAATAGTTTTATGTAAATCGTTAGCTAACAACCAAACACAACCTAACCTAACTTAACCTAACCTAATCAAAAAAATAATTTATTTTCAATAACAATTTTGTATTTCTGAAAACATCTCACTGCATCAGTTTCATTTAAAATATTCTTATGAAACCAACAGAAATTATATTCACAATTCATTTTCAACGATCCACATCTTTAACATTAAATCGAGAATTTGAGTGAAATAAATTAATTTTAAATTTTCTTTTGCAAAAATTACTTGCGGTGAAGCGCAAAAATTGTATAAAAAGACTTATTTTTAAAATGATAATAAAATTAACAATCAAATACCAAACTTTCCGATTTAAATATTTTTTCATCAAGATAAAAGAACAAAGCACCCTTTCGTTTTATTGAGCATTATTTTTTTTCAAATCCCTTTTTGTAAACAAATAAATTGTCGAACTCGAAAATTTATTCTAATACTTTTAATATTAATCTGATGTTTTTTTTTTAAGGAAATTTTCAGAGTAGATATAATTGGACGAATTACAAAATTTCATTTTAGCATTTTTCTGTACACCAAAATGTTTGACATCTGTACACCAAAGTTTTTAACATATGTACACCAAAAAGTGTTTGACAGCTGTACACCAAAGTGTTTGACATGTATACCAGTGTTTGACATCTGTACACCACAGTGTTTGACAGCTGTATACCAGTGTTTGACAGCTGTACACCAGTGTTTGACAGCTGTACACCAAAGTGTTTGATATCTGCACACTAAAGTGTTTGACATCTGGTTCCAATTTGAATGGCCGATATTGAATGACTCTCTCAAAAATAATCTTCAGAATTTAGATGTGTATTAAAATTAAAGTTTCAGTTTTAAGACGACTTTAAACAATATTAAAATTTTTTTTTTTTTTAAATGTGCAGATTTATTATTTTTTATTTTATTTTTAATGTATTTGTATGACGAAAATTGATAATATTTTGTAATCATTTTACTATTTTTCCGATTTTTACAATCTTTCTGAAGCACTTAAACGTTTGACTTTTGTATACGTCAATCCCAATTTGTATAGCCTGCACAAATGGTTGAGTAAATTGGAAAAAAAGTATCCTAAAAAACTAACTTTAATTATATTTACTCTTAAAGATTTCATAAAAATAGGATGAACAGTTTAA